>JALLPC010000205.1:0-15621 GCA_036940045.1 Stephanocyclus meneghinianus | reverse complement strand
GCTTCTCTGTGAAAATTAGATCACCTGAGGTTTCATACCAAGCCATGTAAAAACCCACACAATCACCAATCGATTCATGAGCATGAAAATACCAAGACTGTGTTGAAGTCTACACAGTTGTGTTATTCCACAATGAAGCACACTTGCTTCATCCTGGTGTTGTAGCGCTTCATTCTTACACTTAATTTAACTTATAAATCATCGCCAGAGTATTCTGAACTGACTATTTTTAGTTCTAGATTCGAATACTTCTGGTTTAAGCCGATGCCTCTGCTACCAAACATTTATTTGTGTGACGTAACAACACTCTACCAGCCTGAAGATAATGACTGTGAACTCAGAAGTCTGTAAAATGCATACATGGAGAAAAGAGAATGATTAAGGGAACAGTCATGCAAGCTAATTCCAACCCTTTTTGTGATTATCTTCTACCAACTGCTCTCACTGGCCGTGGGTGATACAAATAAAGCTCAACAATGGAACAATTGTACAAGTTTAAATTTCACATGCATTCATACCTGGACAATGAAGCAAGAAAACTATGCAATATAACACTTGTGGCGGGTTGAAATGTATTGGCTGCTTAGGAGGTACAGGAAGAAAATCATCCTATCGAACCTCCCATGAAACCATGTTCTAGATGAATCAAAAGACAAAATCATTGAGCAGAAGTCTGAACCCAAACATATCATGTGAAACTTCATTTCCAATATTTTGAATGTATAAAATCGTGCATTTTAAATGAATTACCCCAAATTTTAAGCCTTTTTGTCGTCATTAATGGTGCTAACAATGTTTTATTCAATTGTCAACCCCCGTTGAAGACATCGAAGCAATAAGACACACATATGAGAGTACTATATGCATTGTGCGGCAATATCAGATTCTATATGGTTGCGCAGTCACAGGGGTCTACACTGAATTAAATAGGCTTAATTGGCTGGCGCATAACTCAGTCAAACCAACGAAATCTTGAATAACCACAGAACATTTACAGTTATGACATGGCAATGTGAACACGATCTGGTTACCTATACTTTACTCCTCAATGACCTCCATGGGAATAGACCCAGAACTCATCGTCAAAATATGTTGTCTTCCCTGAGAAAGACTGGTACGAGCTGACACATCAGACAAACTATCTCCATCACAACTTTCAACACTCCTCGCTTCAGTTTTGAACTTTATGTTGACCAAAGCATTTGCATCTTCTACGATCTCTGTCTGGCGCAGCTTCTTTTCAGGCTTGGGCAACAAGAGGTAACTCATGAATAGCAATGCTAATATAAATACCCCGATGCGTGTGGCCATAAAACTTGAAATACGAAAAGCCTCGTATCTCCAAGATAAAGTTGAAGCAGTCTTATTCCTGCAGACATTCAAGTGAGACAAGAGTGCGTCGGGCAGCGATTTGAAGAGGATACATAATGTACTTCTTCCTAATCGCTTTAGCAGCGAAGGAATGATGCTCAAGACTTTGGTAGTGATCCGACTAACTAGTAGGCAGGTGTACTTAAACACAGCCGGAAGATAAATCTGGTTCGCCACAGTGTTGAGCAAACTGATTGCCATCATGACAGAGTCTCGTACCGAATTCATCCAACGGGAGACACCATCTAATATCCACACATACTTGGATGGGAAATAATGCACCAAAGTGTCCCAAGAATGTTTTAGCACAGGAAGCGAAAATTTCAATTCGAACCAGTTGCACATTTTGTACAAAGTGTTTTGAAAGAGCGCAGAGAGGAATCCAAAACAAAGTGAGATTGCTGCAATGGCAACTGAGACAATCATGGAGTAGTTTTTAACGGCAGCAGTATACAATCTTTTCCCATGCTCAAGATTCTTGGCCAAATGCTTCTGCCCAAAATCTATGGTATCAAATGCAATCACTAAAAAAGTGTTCACAGTCGACCATAACGATATTGCATGAAGAGCAATCATCAAAAGACTCAAAAGTATTCGGGTGATGATGTCAACCCAATCTGAAAATGACATTTTAAAATACGGAGGAAGCGTTGACGTTGTCAGCGCATATGATTGAAGTGGCACCAAGGCCACATTAAGCAGGAGGCTAACAATGAATATCATGACATCCCTTCTCATAGAACTTGTTGACTCTGGTTCAATGGGAGTCGTATGTAAATCTGAGCTTTCACTCTCGAATTTAGAACCCGACAGCTTCCCCCCACCCTTGTTTTTCTTGAGCCTCCCTGCTGCCCGAGCTTTTGCATCCTTCAACTCCTTCAGACGGAAAGCTTTGCTCTCTGAAAAGGGCTCTGGTTGTAGACGAAGGGCTGCCCTTTCTCGGGCCAAGGCCGCTTTTTCTTCCTTGGTCTGAGGTCGTCGATGTTCGAATTCTTGAAAGAAATGTCTCTGTCGATCCCGTATTCGCACACGTTGGGGAGGTGTGGACGTCACGGATCGGCCCGAATGTGAGGGTGTGCAGTCATCGTTATCAAGTCCGGAGGATTGTAGCCGTAAGAAACTCTCGGGAATAAATCGTTTCAGTAGATCCCACTTTGGGGCGCGAAATTTTGAATCAAGGGATGTATCTGAATGGCATCGACGGTGAGTGCAGTCGTTTCCCTCTAAAGTGGTGGCTTTGTCGACAAGCTGATATCGTTGTATCGCAGCATGTGCGTCGTCAATACGAGTTCGTGACAAATTCTCAGCATCACTGTCGACATCGAGGGTATCAGCGGATCTCCAGCCCTCGAATATCTCTTCTGCTTTCAAATCTTCCTCAGAAACCTCGAATGCCTTCACAGGAGGCATATCCCTATGTCATGCGCATCAAACGAAAGGAATGGTTGATTTTCATGCAGAGCAGGCAAATGATTCGCATTCACAAAATGCGACTCACCATCCCAACTCGTCGCAATATGTGCGAAACTTGGGCAACAACCAGTCCCTGTAAAACCTAACATCCTCTCTCATTCTCCTTGAATGTGGGTTCCTAATGGGATCTTTGACAACCTTTGTCGCGGCCGCCTGCAACCTCGCCAACATGACGCCACACATTCGTTTCATACAAAAATCAATGAGACTCTGCGGCAAAAAATGCAAATTTGGATCAATGTTGACCACCATTTTCGTTCGGGCAGAAGATGCCGATAGGATTTTGATGGAGGCAGAGAAGTTCCGAATGGTCATACGACCGTGGCCTATTCCTTTAGGAACGGGAGGGAGGGCAATGGTGGAGAGGATCTCGTCGCGGGCCAAGAAGGTTGTAGCATTGGTGTTGAGGATGGGCGAAGACGATTCCGATTCTTGAAAAGTAACCGATCGTTGGTGTTGATAGTTTTGTTGTTGTGGTGGTTCAGTGGATGGACCGCCAGTATTCTGCTGCTGTCGTGCCAATTGTTGATTCTGTCCATTGGTCGTCTCATTCGCGCCACTGCTATCATGCTCGGTATTGTGATCATCATCAGGATCATCATCCCCGAGCCCGACAGCGACCAACAACACACTTCCATCTTCCCTCATGCAATCACACCCCACCGCCCTATAGCAGGCATCACGCACCATTCCTAATAATGGAGTCCCGACCGAATACCATGCCACTACATCTAATTTATCCAACTGCGCCAATTTTTTACTTTCGTTACAAAACGGCGCCCAGGTATGATAGAGATCGCATTCTCTGAGAACTACCATTTGTTCAAACAAGGGTATTCCATGCAATTCTCCTTCAATTTTGACGGATAGTGTATTGTCTGATTCTCGCCGATAATGTGTGGTGATGCCAAAGAGTGTTTGCGAGAGTGTCCATGAAGCGTGTGTGTCGAGGTTTTGTTGTGCGGTGAGGAACATTGTGGCTCGTTTCTGTATTTTGTGCAAGTAAATAGCGTGGAAAGGTTGAGTGTGTCAGTTGCATATGGCATGATGAGTTGAAGATAATTGTGAACCGATTCTTCAGCAGACGAGCCAACTCCCAGGCAGTCATTATATGCACCGAAATCAATCAAACAAAAAATGATCAAACATTTGATGCTATTTGCACAATGTAACACAATGAGCAACGAGCGATGCATTTGACACAAGCGCATCGAAGTAATCGTAAGAAGGACAGCTCGTGAATCAGTGATGCAGTTCAAAGGTTAAGGTAAAAACGTTTCACCTCCAAAGCCTGAAACTCGTCGAATCTCCGCATCATGAACTCGTAGGCCAATTCATTGTCGGATGGATCGTTGATAATGTCGTCATTTTGTTTCTTGTCGTGTCCATGGTCTCTGTGACTGTTTCTCCATGTGATGTTTTTCCAGCTTCGACGCATACTCTTTTGACCGTCGTGACTTGTCTGACTGTGAGTAAGACCGCCCCCGGCGTCCATCGCTTCTTCTTCGGCAATGTTTCCGGCAGCAGTGGCATCCGCACTAGTGTGTTCCCTCCAGTAATCCAGTCGCTTCTTGACATCGGTATAAAGACGATGTGCCAATAAATGGCGTTCGTCTTGTATCAAGTGCATCACTCTCTCAAGATCATGGAGTGAAGATTGCGACGGCAGGGCGCCGTCCGAAGGTTCGATCTGTGTCCGAGTGTCAACTACGTTGTCATCGGACACGTTCGCGGCGTCCGAGCGCTGTAAGGAGGATTCAACCGCCCGCTCGGCAACACCGGCAAGATCGTGGGTTCTTCTAGAAGTGGAAAGCGACCAGGATTCGCTGCGCGCCCTCCTCGGTAGAACCAATTTCTTGCGTGACAAGGTCTTGCTTTTGCCGGTCGTCGAGGTGGAGGCGCCTTCGGTGGACTTGGCGTCGATGTCTAGGGAATGACTCAGGCCGTAGTGCGAGCGTTGGTGGGAGGGGGATTTTAGGACGAAGCCCATCGTGGATGGACGAATGGCGAATGTCTTCCTGTATGGAATGGTATCGTAGTGTAGTTGAACAAAGTGAAGGCAATCAGAAGGCAATCTCAGAGGCAGAAATCCGTTATGTATCTACGTCTACGTACTTACGTATTGTATTCCTGCAATGTAAATACTATCTTATCGTCCTGCGCACGTTACCATAAGAAACTCCACCATGACGGCCTCGCTGTCCGCTCTGGCGGCTCTGCTGGCTGTATCAACGCCAGTACCGACCGACTCCTTCCAATTCTCCTCGTTTCCATCCATCCATGTATCGTCCAGACGACACGGCAACAAGCTTTTCGCCAGCGGCGGCATGGACGCCTACGCCGCACAAATAGCTGCCTTGTCCGCGAACGCCGCCGCACCGACACCGAGTCCAACGCCGTCTCCACCATCGCCCGCATCGACATCATCGACATCTTCCTCGTTTTCTGGAACAGCCACCGCATCGTCCGCCATCGCCTCTCTCTCCGCATCTCAATCCCAAATTCTATCTCGCATCGCCTCTTCCATTCCCGATCTCGCGCCAAAACACGATCTCAGCTACGACGCCTCCTCGGGCCTCATCGTACACGGATTTCCGGTCATTCTCGATGCCAGAGATGCTCCCGGTCCGTCCAACATCGCATGGCTTTCCTCGCTATGCATCGAAAACACCTTATCCAGCTTCACCGTTTTCAACGGGCCCCTCACGGACGTGCCGCACCTCCTTTCCAGATGCGCCGTCGACCACGAGCGTGATCGCATGCGCTTCTTTTTAGATTTTCGACCGCGAGCCTACGGAGCCTACGAGATGCGCAAACCCGACGGGACCTATCCCGGTCCGGACGTCTTGGGACGAAAATCCTTTGAGTATTCCGGAAATCGGAGGCAGTTTGACGACAAGTTTGGGACGCCCGAAGTCATTTCGTTTTTGGACGGGGTCGTAGATAGTTTGGAGGGGTGCGTCAGGTTGGGGCAGGATATCGACAGTTTGGGAGAGTTGGAGAGAGTTACCAGGGGGCCTTTGGCGTTGGATGTGCTCGTTCCCATCAGGTGAGTGTTGATATTCTGTCAGTCCGCGCCATGTCGACGCGCATCATCATCTCTCATTGTTCGCGCATCCATGGCTTTGCTACGAAATCAAACACAGTCAACACAACATTCACACAATCCTTCGAGCCAGAGAAACAGCCGCCAACTACTGGCTAACATGGGCACTCGACCCCGCTCACGCTCATAGACCGGGAGCACCCATCAACAGTCAATACGTATACGATACCAAGTACAAGCAAAACGCCTACGGGGCATTGTTGAATTTTTATCGTGGATTGTATGGACAGGTGGATGGGGAAAAGTTGGCCGTGGCGGATTCCGGACCTTTGGATGAGGCCTATGTGGGTGGAGGGAGTTGAAACATGGTCCCTGTCCGTCGGGATGGTTTTGTTGACTCCAGTGCTGCTCAGAAATAGTGGGAAAGTTAACACTAAGGCAGTGTTTAACATTTAATCACCAAATCTACTCTCAGTCGCCCCGTCAATTAATACGACATGGCAACCGGATACCTTACTACCCCTTATCACTCTCGGGCCAAACAGGAAATGCAAACGAACGTAGGTCACATTGATGCAATGCAGATTAACAGATGACGCCTCTCACTGGACGCAATTTCACACGGCAGCATTCAACCTTGTGAAATAATGCCATCTGCACGTCCGTATTCTCAGTCATGTTTGTTCATCGCAACCTGTACAACCTGTCAACTGCGTTACTTACTACTCTTAGTGCGTCGAATCGATTCCATTCACGGACCACTAAGCATCAGTGGACGTCGATAGTGCGTGGTGTGGTAATGAGTGTCACATTCATCATGCAAACAATATTGCTTACTGTACAGATCCACCAAAGAGTATTTGATCTCATCTCTCGCTCTCATCATCCTTCGAAACCACGACAAGCTTCTCATTTTCATCCATTGCTTGCGCTTTTTCCGCACAAACACACGTGGAGAAACCTCCAAATTTGATCATTTTCTTGTAAAATGGAAAAATGCACAATCCAAAATTAAAGCCCGAAATTAGAATGCACACAACCGTTCCAAACAATAGAATCGTCCATTCCTCATCATTATACCAAATCAAAATCACTTTCGCACTCAAATATACCCAACAAACACCCCTCATCCATGCCATGATGATAAAACACAGACCGTTCATAATTCGAAACGCCCACAATTCTTTCGTACTCTTCAAATCCAAGCACTTGGTAATTTCATTCACACCAATAGCAATCGCTGCAGCCCATTGCAAATTAAAAGTCAGTAAATGCAACTCTCTCAATTCTCTGTACTTGAGCACCATGGGCAACCCCAGCGTGAGCGTCATACTATGATGGACCATCCAAATGGCCAACATGTTGTTCGGTATGCGTTCTCTCCCGTCCGGTAAAGTAGTGCGAGTGATGAATATATCTGCCATGTCGGATAATTCCCATCCCATTTCAGATAAAACTCCCAAACATGCCAGACTGGACGATGTAGAATCATCGCAGAGACCAAACACTGCCGGTAGACACAATGCCCCGCCGATGAAATGCTGAAGATAAATTCCCTGCATCTTTGGCCAATCATTCATCATGATATCAATGAATCTGTCTTTCGTCCATTCGACATTCAAGGCCTTGCACATGGCCAGTCCCACCCGATCGTATTCTCGTCCGAATGCCGATCGAAGCCATGATTGACGTTGTGCGAAGGGATGCAGCGTGAGGTGCAGAAGGTAGAAAATGACCCACCAAAAGAGAGCGATGCTGGAGACGAGAACTAAAAGATCGTGGGGTGTGGGTGTGGGGTTGAAGATGGTGGCGAGGAGATTGTTGGGGAACGCCGAGAGAGCGGAGGGGAGGAGGGAAGTCATGGTCGGCTGCCAATAGCTCGGGTTGGATGCGAGAAAGGATGTGGGCAGTGTTTTTCAAGATGGTTGGTATTAAGATTCGGAGCGGAACAATTGAAAAATGGAGAGATCGAAAAACTCTCTTACCTTTGTAAGTCACGCTCGCTTGGATACGTTTTATAGGAAACTTCATCAAGATTCCAAAATAAGAGTGTGATTAGATATCTTAGACATGATCATGTTACGAGGTAAGATCCGCGCTACACGTCCTTTATTGTTCTACTCGTACAATGCCAGCTCGTACCAATATATGATATTATTGTACCATTCAACCGAACCGATTGACGGGTTGATCTCGCGGGTCATTTGAGCACCAAAAAGGCGCCTTGAAGATAGGGATACAACATTAAGTAATACCCGGGAAGAGAACTCGTTGACATCAACAACAATAACTGTTACCTATTGAAGGCAAAGTTAAGACCTTTTGTTAAAGCCACTATGTTATTTTTTCAAAAGGTACTATATCTAAGGCCAGGCTGCGTAGCCTTAGTGGAGAGTATTGGTACAATATTGTACTACTACTCCACAGTTCAACTTTTTCATTGGCCATTCCCGGAGTGTGGAGCAGGCAACAGTGGGCAAAGGCCACGACACGGGAATACCAGAGTTGACTACCGCAAAGTGTCCAATTTATCCACTCCATTGACCAATATCCTTGATTAAAAACGTCCCAATCGTGGATGATGAATATACGCCGTTTGGGACACGGTGTCACCCGCAGGGGAGGCCCCGATTACAAGTTTTTATTCATGTTCTTTGTGGGTCAAGCGCTACTGTTGCTGGCGATCAGTTTTACATTTCAATTTACCGTGATGCACAATATGAATATGGACCAGGGCCAGCACTCGCCACGCGCGTTGAATAATGCTGCTGCTGCCGAAAATGTTTCATCTTCCTCAGCAAAAGTGGATGGCACACAAATCGATCCACCAAAGCAGACTGAGCCACAAGATCAAGTCACGCGACCCATAATAGCCTACACGGTCACCATCACAGGATGCGGCAAAAACGACAAACGGTACTCCGCAGCCGATGCCATGGGACTCATCAATCAGGGAGCCGCCGTCCTCGCCCACTCGATAGCATTGGCACATGCCAAGAGCAATAAATACGGGTATCAAATGTATGCCTTGGTGCATCCCGTGGCAAAGGAGTGTTCTGCCAATTTGTCTAAATTGGGGTATACAGTGTTGGTCAGGAATACACCGTTTGATAAGGGGGATATTCGACAACAGTTCTTAAGAGAGAATATTGATAAGGCTTCGTGCTGTGGAGAGAAAGAATTCATTAAATTGTATGCATATACCTTAGTGGATCATCCGGTCGCCGTCATTTTAGATTTGGATTCTTTGGTCTTGCAGCCTTTGGATGATTTGTTTGATGCCATTATAGAAGGCGACGCGCTGAAGGAGGAGACAGTGAAAAAGTTGCCCATTCATGACAAAGAAAACGCTAAGATTCCCAAGAAGATTGATGCTTTTTACACCAAAGACTACAACATGATTAATGCTGGGAACCACGAGGTTGCTGGAGTCCAAGGGGGATTTCTCATGCTTCGTCCTTCAGAATCCATATTTGATGAGTACATTGACCTTGTTCTAGAAGGAAACTACATACAAGGCAAGGGCTGGGGAGGTAAATACGGCTACTTTTTTGGAGGGGCACAAGTTCAAGGTATTTGTGCATATTATTATTCTGGATTGCATCCAAACGAAGGCGTTGAACTGAATCGATGTAGGATCAATTCAATGGTCGATAGTCCAGTGTTTGAAAAGGGTTCGGATGCTCATGGGAAATGTAGAGATGGGAGAGACACCTGTGAGGATTGCAGGGAGACTGCAGTGTCGGAGTGAGTTGTTTTGAATTTGACATTCTTTCGCGTGAACGCGTCATTGTGCAACTAATCTCGTACCTCTCTAAAAAAATTCAGCATACTGTCGTCACACTTCACAATCTGCGGAAAGCCATGGAATTGCAGCCCCAACAGTCAAAAGTTATGTTCTCAGTTGCATGGTGAATGGTTTCGCATTCGAAGACATTTTGAAGAAACTCGAACGGATGGGATGGGTTACGTGCCACAGTTGGAGGGCACTTATGAGCCAGAGATTTTTCATGGATATTGTACAAATCGCGATCAGTATGTCCAAATCAAAGTATAATGAGTAAAGTGGTCTTCATTATCATCTCGAAAGCCCAAAAGTTGAATTACTTTATTATTTGTGCATAGATAATCAACTAAAAAATATACATTTTGAACAAGCGTCACCATCTAAACAATCGCAAAAAATTGCAGTGCGTCCTGTTACACGAGCTTCACGATTATCCTCCAACATCTCCTGCAAAATATCGATCAGAGGATCGCATTCTACAGATATGCAGGACTGACGTGAAATGATCAAGCTCGATATTTGGCCTTCCTTCCTAAGGTTTTGCGACATCGATACAAGGTCCGTATCTTCGCAGTTATGACTCCCAGTGGGCTTGAAGACAGAATAGTACATAAATGGGTCATCGCTTCGAAGAGATCTAA
The DNA here is from genome assembly GCA_036940045.1 of Stephanocyclus meneghinianus. NCBI lineage: Eukaryota > Bacillariophyta > Thalassiosirophyceae > Thalassiosirales > Thalassiosiraceae > Stephanocyclus > Stephanocyclus meneghinianus. Next base: position 5,303 of record JALLPC010000205.1, on the reverse strand, counting down.
CAGCAGATTCAGTGAGCGATGTGACGTCAAGCTCCTTCGTCGTAGTCTCTTCCTTTGACTTGAATGTAGGAACACTGATCACCGGACCCAGCGTGCTCGCATATTCGCTCGAGGATGCATATAATTGAGGAGTTGGTCTTCGTTGCTGCATGTTCAACATTAGTTTTCTGCTTCGCCTCTGGAGATGAATCAAGATGAAATGAAGTTTTAGACTTATTATGGTATTCATGCTGATAGATGGGTTTTTTATTGCGAAGATTGTTGTCGTCTTGCATGTTTCTCCTATTCCAAAACCACTGTGGATCTCGTACCCCCCCCCCCATTATTCTTTTTACACAACACAAACATATTTGCTCACAAAAGTAGTCAGTGAAACGACACTGGAACTTCCATTCTTTATGACGCTCTTCATAAAATGACCCAAAAATGATCACATTGGAAGATGTGCAATTCGCAATGCAGATATTAAATCTTGGGAAAGTTACTCACGGATCCAGGGTTTCCACAAGGAAGTTTCTCTTTGGTGTGTGCGTTTTGCAGGAGGTATGTACGTGTCGATTACAATTCTGCGGTGACAAACGACAGTTGATCAGACGTAGTGTGATCTATGAGGTCTTTTACGAACAGATGGTTTTCATGAAGTCATCCTCGAACACTGCCATACCAGTTGGTATTGTACCGTACCCAATATTTGTACCACTTTACCTCTGTACTAGACGAACTTCAACACGACAGGAAGTATGCCTATACCGCATCATGCCTACGAACAATTTGGCGTATTAATCATCCAGCTGGAGTAATCAAGGCGGAAGCAAGATAGAAGGATGATACCTATTGGGACTTACGTAACATAATCGACATATCTTTGTGACATAGGAGACGAAAGATACCGTAAGCACCCAGTTTATGACACCACCAAAAAATTGTACAATGTCGTACGGTGTATGGTACAATACAATACACTATATGGTACCATAACTCACTGAAGCCACGGACAAAATTCTTTTCTTGTGCTGAAAGAAATAATCATCATGAATAAGGTGTACATCATCATCATATTCTTTTGTTCCGAGGTGTTTTGATTTGTTGACACAAGATGTGATAGAATTTCCGCGTCTGTACATTTGCCTGCGTCGAGGAGCGCCAGCAGAAGAAAATCACGTGACACATGGCACAGAATGATGTTATGATGAATTCTCTCTGTGTAGGAAGGTCGAGTACAATACTAAAGAATTAAGAATTCTTGTGGCACGTACCCGAATTATCACCCCAACCATTTCCAAATTGAGTGTCGAAGAAGTTTTTAATCTTTTGAAAGCGTTCAAAATATCATTTGTTGACTTTTACTTAGGTAACCGTAGCCATGACATCGAGTAAAGATGACACTTCATCGCAAAGTAATCCTGTCTCCATCGAATTCGAATTCGGCGCTCTTTCTCTCATGAACGAAAAGAAGCCGTCACACGAGGAAACGCCATCGACCTCCGCTTCCTCGTCGCCGTCGCTTTCTCCGTCTTCCTTGACGGTACGCCTCCCGCACTTTTCTCTAGAATCATCCGATCGCACCGCCGCGACGTCGCTTTCGTCGGCAAATTCTTGGGTGGCTCCGGCTTCACAAAAGAGTTTGAGGACGCATAATCCGATTCGAGCAATTGTGGATCCGATTGTTGCTAGTTCGATCAAATGTGGGAAGGAAAGGGGGGATGGGAAGGATCAGATATCGTTGGCGGTGAGATTATTTTGGGAATATTTTTGTGGTTCGATACATCGACTTTCATTGAAGAGTACTTGATTCTTACACCTCACCTATTATTCGTTAACTGCCGATCAAACAGCTCGGAGACCCCACGGCATATGGCAACATACCTCCATGTCCCGCCATCCTCACTGCCCTCTCCAATGCGCTTCATGCACCAGGCATGGCGGCCGGTTATGTCAACGCTTGCGGGACCCCTCATGCACGAGCCGCCATCGCAGCTCATCATTCGACCCAATACATAGACGCTCGTGAGCAATGCAGTGTTTCTTGCGTCTCTCCCGACGATGTTATTGTTGCCAACGGAGCAAGTGGTGCGCTTGAACTGGCACTCACGGCGCTACTGGACATAGGTACCGTCATTTTGGTTCCGAGGCCAGGGTTTCCACTCTATAGTGTCATTGCCGAGAGTCATGGTGCCTCCGTGGTCTATTATGATTTGCTCCCGGATCGAGGGTGGGAGTGTGATTTAGATCATATGGAGTCGATTCTTGCAGAGCTGAAGGCTGACGGGATGGGAGTCGGACCAGGCGTAAGCAATACAATAGTGAGAGGTATTCTCATCAACAACCCGTCCAATCCTACAGGAGCAGTGTACACGGAAAACCATCTCATTGGCATTGCGAAATTGGCAGAAAAGTATCACTTGCCTATAATATCAGATGAAATTTACGGTGACATGACTCTAGATGGCAGTCTGTTTCATCCCATGGCAGGTATTGTCGCGAGACTGGGACGTAATGTGCCGGTCATCACAGCGAGTGGGTTAGGGAAGCAGTGTGAGTGAATACCGTGTACATCTGTTTCTCTGTTCTCTGAACTATCTTTTCTGACAACACGTTGCACTGCTGACACCATCTTCAGATTTGGTTCCCGGATGGAGATTGGGATGGATTGTGTTTCACGATAGGTGAGATAAATATAAATGAATAGCTGTTTCTAATCCCTTGCATCGGCTTTAACTAATGGTCGCGACGACTGATGTGCAGCCATCATGGTGCCATCCAAGAAGTTAAGAAAGGAGCTCAACGTCTCGCGCAAGTAGTCCTAGGAGCATCGCACCTTGCCCAAATTGCCATTCCTGCTGTGTTAAGCCCCACAGATGAATCCGATCGGGTTGCCACGTCTGCCTGGAAGAAACAACTTTATGCGATGATACAGAATCAGGCTCGTCTCATTTGCTCTCTTCTGAATGAATGCCATGGGTTGAATGTGATTCCTCCGCAGGGGGCAATGTATGCCATGGTCAAGATAGATGTCGACGAGTTTGATGATGTCATTGAGGACGACGTCTCTTTTATGCGCCTTCTCTTGGATGAAGAGAATATCGTGGTGTTGCCGGGAAAAGCTTTTGGGATGAACTCACATTCATACAGCAACTCCAAGTGTTACGTATTTCGTGTTGTTTTCTGTGCGCCTGAGAACGTACTTCGAGACGCTGTTGAGAGAATCTCTTGTTTTTGCCTACGACACAAGTATTCCGGGGAATAATCGGGATCGGTCGACCTTTGTCTGTGCTGTAAAACCAAAATTGCATTATTGTATTTTCATTTTAGGCTATCTTGTGACATGTCTTTTCATCTAAGTTATTGGTAGTTTACTTCTTGTACTCTCCTCTCCACCCAGGAACGACCCAATCAATCACGCCTCCCTCGCCAATGACAAGATCGACCCAATCAGTTGTGGATGTGCCTGTTCCTGCGGCTGCATCATTAAGCGACTTTGATTCCGTTGGGCTTGAAAATGATGTACCGATACAAATTGAGATCAACGTAACGAAGCCACGACAGTAACGAGGAGAAGGCAAAGACAAATTGTCAATCTTGAACATGAAAAATTCAAACTCAAATTATATCCAATGCTTAACACTCACCAAGTATTATCAATCCTTGTAAAGTCATCGAAATTTAACCCCGCCCTAGCCGCCACCTCCCTCACAGCTGGCACTGCCTCTTTCGGCAACACGCTCTCCTTGGCATACACAAACGCCCCCTCGTAGTTCCCCTGAAGCGTATGCCCCTTATATGCCACGAGCTTGAATGGTGGAATATCGTTCTCTCCATTCGACTCTCCTAAAATGTACCAATTTTCAGTGAATTTTAATCCATACATTTTACCTGCTGTATGCATAGTTCTTCCCGTTGGATTTTCAACATTGGGGAAAGCGGCATCAACTACCATGTGTTCTGTCAACGAGTTTTCCCAGTATCCACCCCCGTATTCTTCCGGACGGGGAACTCGGAAGAAGATTCCCATATCTAGTTCACCCTTATTTGTTTTATCGGTAAATTGGAAAGTGTTGGATTGGCAATCAAACAGATCATAATTGGGATTCAATCCATCGGTCTTGTACCATTTCCCGATCAACGTCTCAGGATCAAACTTTTTCACGGTGGAATCGTACCCAACATTCTCGGCAGAATTGTCAACATTTTTTGGAACTTTAACGCATTCATTCTCCTCGATGGTACAGGACAGCCAATTGTCTAAATCCTCCGAGCTGAATTCAGCGAAGCATCGCGTCGCGCAGGACTGTTCCCCCTTGCACCGTCCCAAGCAAGAAACACCTTTAATACCACGAGGATTGGAAAAGAGCGCCTTGGTCTGATCACCGCATTTGGAAATAAAGCAGCCCACATCGCTTTGTTCCATTTTGTTTTCTTTGGCGTATTCCGCGAAGCCGTCATATTTTTGTGTGGTGGAGGCAGCGGTGGAGGCGAGAGAGGGGAGGGGATTCAGTGTTAGGGATGCCGAGAGTGCTGCGACAAGGGCTGCAGCTGCCCAGGGATTGCTGGCTCGTTCATCCTTTTGGATTGTAATGTCGTCAACGCGAGATTTCACGAAGAGACCTAGCGATGCCGACGAAGTTTTTGGCACATGTGGCAGCCGCGTATCGATGGTGAAGGCCGATCCATTTGAGACAAGGTTGGTTGTGATTACAAACGCTGCGAGTGCAGCTCTGATTGCTGTTTTCCCTGTCATTGTTGAGATGGGAGCCGAGACTAGGCCAAGACTATTCTCCACTCAAGAGGTGGTGGACACTTTGTCACTGTCAACGTACCATACCATAGCTTGGGGTGTGGTGCAACGAAGTATAATATGTACATAACACGGAATTACGTCCACGTGTAGGTCAATTATTTTTAGCCCTGTTTCATCCAAAGAGCCTGGCATCATGCTGGAATTATGGGCTAATCATAACATATTTTGGACTTAAAATTACCTAAAAGTACTAATTAGTGCTCACTTTCCAGTTAATTCCTTATACAAAAATCATTTTGTAGCTTCCAGCAAGCTGGTAACTACATGGCATTAGCCTCACTAACACACATGCAAAGTGAAAATCCAGATAAAAGCAAGCCACTACAAGTTACAACACAATTACTAACATCGAATATTTTGCAATATTTGACATTACTTATTAGTACTTGCTTAATTTGTGTGCTGTAGCTGCGACAAATGGATGCCATAACAATCTGAGTACATGGGAATCTTCTTATCACATTTGCAATAGGTTCTGATCTTTACATTGCATGTAGAACACTTG
>JALLPC010000204.1:0-25297 GCA_036940045.1 Stephanocyclus meneghinianus | reverse complement strand
TTGAAAATCTATTATCATTTTAACGTAATCTGTTTAGTTTCTAATATTCTGAGTTCGATTTCTACTTAGTTTTCTACATTAGATGTAGACGGTATCCATTCTTACTAGTGCATCGCCAATCAGTCACACATAATAAATAATATTATTAACTTGAATGCTACCTCTGCTATGATACCTTCCCATACGAACAGCACGGTACGATTCCTATCCATTGCTTTTAGGCACAAGAAAACATGGATATCTTTTAGAGAATAATGCATTTTCCTGGTGTTCCCTGAACCCCGACGACTTATGAGTTACAGGCAAGAGCAAACAAGATAGTTCTCTTGTTTTTACCTGGTATGTGAACTCATTCCTTGGAGTACAATACAATTAATGTGATCTGGTATCGTATCTTAATGCCATAAAAAGCAAAATAAAATATTCATACTGAAAACAACACAGTGTACAAGTCATCAAAATGATCGTGCCCAGATTCCTTATTGGATTAACAGATGCATCCCTCGTGGCATTGAATGTTTTCAATGCTTTCATGATATTTTCACACATCCATCCAGTCGAGAGCCCTGCAAAAAAGCCAGCAGTCACAGTGGGCCACACAATTGTGTATAGAGTCCACTCGGCGCCATTCCTCCGCACATCTGTCATCATTGCGTTGGTTGCATCGTCACTGTGGTTTATGCAAGACTATCGGTTTTCACAAGATTCGTCCTCGCTATTGAGGGGCGTCATTTCTGCATATACTGTAGTGTGCACCTCCATTCTAATGAAGTATGGGGAGTACTTGATCAGGTTAGGTGTTCGTCGGATTCTTGAGATCGAACGCGATGTGTCAACTGAAAATATCCAACGCTTCAAGCCTCCCAGCAAGGCTGTGATGGACACTTTAGTGGCACCTGCTAGATTATTCTTCAATGTGCACTCTGTGGGTTTGGATAGGATCACTCGTGATACACCCCATTTGTTCGTATCAAATCATTCTCTGTACGGTCTAGAAATGCCAATTTTTCTTAATCACATTTACCAAAACACCGGCATTTTGCCACGAGGCCTGGCTGATCATTTTCATTTTGCCTTACCCAATGGGACAATATTGAGAGCTTTTGGAGCTGTCGATGGCACGCGAGAGAATGTAGACACACTCATGCAGGCAGGTCAGTCTGTGTTGGTGTATCCAGGAGGAGGACATGAGGTTCTGAAGAAATCCTCGATTCCTCGATATGAACTCATGTGGAAAGAGAGACTTGGATTTGCCCGCATGGCTATCAAGCATGGATACCCAATTCTTCCGTGCGCATGCGTTGGAGTAGAAGATATGTTTATTCCATTCGGCGACATCCCAACCCCATACAGAGGATATGTAATTCCTCTTGCATACACGACTCCAGCTCGTTGCCAAAGAATGTATTTCTGGTTTGGGTCTCCAATATCTACATCTCAATATAATGGAAACTTTGACAACGATGACTTCGCAAGAAAAGTCAGAGATGAAACAAAGAACGCAATTGAGAACGGTATCAAGGAGCTCAGACAATTCCAAGAAAATGACCCCGAACGTTATCTAGTCAATCAGATGTGTTCGATGTTGAAAAAGTCTGTCTTTGGTGATTCCAATGAAGCAGCAGATGAAGTTGGTGAGGGCAACAAATTAAAGACTTCTTGAGCCTGCGGGATAGATTCGATTCATAGAAATAGAAATTGAGTAGATGAAGAAGATTTTTTGTACATCATACACGAATGCATTCAACTGTCTATTGAGGTTAATGCTTAACTTCTATCGTAAAAAAGAGGCTCACAAAAAATGTTGGCTTTCAATGTTCCTCTGAGTCGTTGAAGTTACGCATCAACTTCTCGCGGGGAACAGACCCCAAGAGAACAACAGCAGGTTGTGGCAGATATCCTCTCACTCATTTGTAAAGTGTGGTTTTCTTTTCTCCAAGAATGCCGACATTCCCTGTGGAGGCAACAACGTCATAAAAATGTTGATCAATAAAATGCATGCAGCCACTTCACAGAAAGGTACCTCCTCTTACCTCTTTCTGATCCTTCGTTGCAAACAATGCATGGAACATCCTCCTCTCAAACCTCAAGCCCTCGCTCAACGATACCTCCTCTGCCACATTCACCGCCTCCTTCGCCATTCGTACAGCTATACCACTCTTTTCCGCAATAGTGAAACCAATCTTAACGGCCTCCTCCACCAACATTTCACTGTCAATCACCCTGGAAACCAATCCCGCATCCATCGCCTCCTGCGCACTGATCCTATTTCCCGTCAACACCATTTCCATTGCTTTCGACTTTCCAATTGCACGAATCAATCGTTGTGTACCTCCCGCTCCAGGTATGACACCGAGGTTGATTTCAGGCTGTGCAAATTGAGCATTGGATCCAGCAAGAAGAATGTCGCACATCATGGCTGTTTTAAAAATGGGAATTTGAAGTGATATGGGATTGATCGCACAGAAGCTCCAAATAGCAAAAAGAACAATGTGATGAAACGTACCAAGTTCACAACCACCTCCAAGAGCAAAGCCATTGACTGCCGCAATGATAGGCTTGGAAGTTTTAGTTATGTCTGCCCATTGGGAAAACATATTCTGAGTGCGAGGGGATCATGAGAAGTAACCATTAGATTTTGTTTCCAAAATAACTGTTTATCAATGAATGGTTGCTTCTTACCTTTTTGTAGACATTGGCGAACTCTTGTTTACTCATTTCTGATATATCCGCTCCTTTATAATTCGAGATGTTTATTTCATGCACATCAATGTGAGTTTCAATCGTACAAATGACTGTAAAGTCAAAACAAGATTTTGAATCCGCGATTCGATTTCGCGCTCATTACGAAAAGTCTTGTGCTCACCGGCAGCAAAAGCCTTCGTGCTTCCCGTAATAACGACACATCCAATATCCTCGTCATGATCGAACGCCATGACGGCATGAATCAAATCATCGAACAAGGCATCGCATAATGCATTCAACGCCTTGGGACGATGGAGCGTGATGAGGCCAACTCCTCCTCCCTTGGGAGTTGCATCGGAGGGAAAACGTTTCTCTACGAGAATGTGTTCGTACGATTCTTTGAGCGAAGCGTCGTCGTGATGCATTCGCAGCGATGTGTTCGCGTGAGGATGGGTTGTACTGGAGAGCACTTGCATGCGTTGGTGGCGATTTCCACACGCCGCGCTAGGCATGACGCAATGGCGATGTCCGGTCGATGCAGTGGAGAAGGATGCAGCGCATGCCTTGAGAAGGACTGGTCCATGGCGGGAAGTGGAGCGGAATAGAATGGGTGCGGCTTGTCGGGCGGCAATCATGGCTTTTACTTTTGACAGCTGACAGGTGATTGTTGAGGATGCGAACAGAATTGATTTTATGTCAAAGTATCATAGCACCAATATCTTTTATGTGTAATTTCTATGTGTTGACTAATGATCTCAGATGTCGCTCAAAAATGTGTGGTATGGTACGGTACTGTACGGTATTGTACTCGAGAACTCAGGACCTGCAGCCACAGTGTATCATGAAGGTAGGAATAGTACCATAGACATTTCCTTTATCAGCCATCGATCGCTCAACATCACGCAGCCATCACGCATATCGACACGTGGTTGGCTCATCATTTTTTTTGGATTGTCCATCATCGCATCGAAAGAGTATTGTACCGACCGAACATCCCGCCCAAAAAGTATCGGCTTCCAATGGTCGAGGATAGCGACACCATTGAAGGCAACTGCCTGTCACTCAACAATCTTAACCTGCATCATGATCAGAAATGCGGGACAGCGGGACATACAGTCGATCACGCATCCTCCCAGACTTCCCACTTAAGGGAGAAACCGCAAAACATCATTCTATGCGACGGTTGGTACGGATTTCCGACACAAAAGCGTCCGAGGAAAGAGCGAATATGCGCGGTCAGTCGTCAGTTGGTTAACTTTCTCACGTGGAGATTTGAGTACAAACCAAATTTTCCGAGTGATGCAAAACCATGTCAAGTTCACCTTATTGGCAAGGATGTGGACGTGGAAGCTGTTCGGGACAGGATACATGAAGTTGTTGCTGAGCAGTTCACGAATACTCCTGATCAATACGACAATCAAATTATCTTCAAACCAAATGTGGATGTACACGAAGCCATTCGACAAGGGAAGAAGGACTATCAAGATGAAAATTTTGAAGTCGTTTATCTTTCGCCGGATGCATCAGACACATTGTCATTATTCTTTCGCCCCCCTCGTGTTGTTATAGTTGGAATGCTGATTGACAGACGCATTACATCAGATAGGTCGCGAAAACGAGCAGAGGAATCTTTAAAGATGAGGGCAGTTAAATTGCCATTAAATGAATTGAATGTGAGAGAGATGTGTTCCGAAGAACCATTGAATGTTGACACGGTGATGGAAATGATGCAAAGATGGTGGTTCAATTGCGACAAATTGGAGGATCGATTGCTGGTGCGTGATGACCACAGAGGGGGTGTGAAGGATGGAGAGTGTGAACAGGAGTATAAAAATTGCTTCATCGACGCAGCTGCTTGGGCGCTGAAATCACATAGAGAACGCCATCCAAATCGAACTGTTCACAAAACATGAGAAAGTCACGCATTGGGAGGTTAATTTTAACCTGACAATCTATCAACAAAAGATTTTGTTTGTCCTCGATTTTTGTCTACTTGTCAGAACACAATCCATATTCGCGGAATAGCACAAAAAGAAACCCAGACGCTGCCATCATAATAGACCGGCCTCTAGCTTTAAATGATTGCAAATGACACGCATTGCCAAATCCATCCTGTCCCTACTAACCACCTCATCCTCATCATGACCATGCACAATCAAATCCGCATTCTGCTTTGACGGTTCCACAAATTCATTATGCATCGGACGGACCGTCGCGGAATACTGAGCGACTATATCTGCAATAGATCTCGATCTTTCAACGGTATCACGTTGAATTCGTCGTAAAAGACGAATATCTGGAGACGCATCCTGGTTTAATTATATACAAAAATTACTCAATGAAAAGTAGTCCAATCGAATAATGCCAACAATGGACAAAATACGTACCACGTATACCTTCAGATCCATCATATTGACGAGTTCTCGAATACTCAAGATCAGTATCCCCTCGACAAGAATGATCTTTTTACTCTCCACGACCCTCCCAGTGGTCCTTCCTTCATTGTCGATTTCCCCGTCCTGATACCGGCAATGGCGAGAAAAGTCATATCGTGGAACAATCACAGATTTTCCTTCCAGTAGATCCGATATGTGTTGAATCATGAGTTCAGTATCTAAGGAAGAAGGATGGTCGAAGTTAGTGCAGGACCTAGATTCAAATGGAAGATGAGAGAGATCTTTGTAGTAGTCATCGTGGGAGAGGTAGGTTATATGGCATTCATCTTCCGTGCTTAAATCCGATGTGATATTCTCCCTGCTGCGAACTCCCCAGCCCGTTCCACCAAACGCTGCGTAGATCGAGCGAGCGAATGTTGTCTTGCCTGCACCTGTCCCTCCGGCTATTCCAACAACTATCGGCTTCGACGGCGGTGCCATCGTCGATGCCATCATCGCGGTGAAGAGAGACGAGCGAGAGGGAGAAAAAAAATGTCTGCGTAGTTAGAGGTAGTATGGTACCATAGGAGGTTTGGTATTGTATTGTAGTATTGTACCTTCAGCACGGAATGCAGGTACATCACATAGCGTGCAGTAGCGGTAAAAATCGTTGAGCACACCCATTGCCAGAGGCATACGGGTCAGTAAAATGTCCCATGTCTTGTTTCTACAACACAGGGTATGGTACAATATTGCCATACTACAAGATGGTACGTACAAGACCCCTTGTATTGTACAGCTAAGCTGTCATCAAAAGGCATCAAACAGTCAAGTACCATATCCATGAGCATGTGATATTATGGGCGGTGCTATATTTGGCTTTTCCTTTGTAGGTTTCAGTCATGTTGCGCGAGAATCACATGGTGAACATAAGGTATATTCCCTCATTTTCCATCGATCTGACATGTCCTTCGCTCGTAGGGTAAAGCCAGCAAGAACGCCGGCCGCGAGAGAAGACGATCCGTCTGGAAACTGTTTCGACAGAACTTCTCCCGACAGCAGTGAGTGCGAAGCGGTGAAAGGCTACGAATATCTCCATCCTGATATTACCGCTTTATTATTGACACAGGCCTCCTGGAACTTGGGAGAGGCCCAAGATTGTCCGTTTGAAGTAGATCCAGTATCGCTCATATTGTACATAAATCCAAAGAAAATCCACGCGGTTGAGTCGCTGGATGTTTTTATGTTCATGCCATTGCAACGATTGGCATATTTGGCAGAAGAATGCGAACGCGCTGTTTTTTCAACGTCGCTACAAAGTCGAATTTCTAACGAAGGTGACGTGCAAAAAGTGTCGGGCAAGATTTTAGGCTTGATCTGCCTTTCGCAACTTCCTCCCTCGCAATGGCCAACACAAAATGAATGTTTTGATATCATAGTTAATACACATATCCGAAAATCTGAGACGAAATGGCCAAATGCACCTATTCTTGTGGCGACTATGGTATCGCTCAACCTGTTGGAGTCATCGATTCGTACAGTTCTTAGAGAGACCGACACTACTAAACGCAAAAACAATGTGGATCAAAAGAGCGGAATAGGAGCGCCTCTCCTTCGTGATATGATTGAATCAATATCAGAAATCAAGCTTGACCGCAGTGTAGACTTCAAAGTGTTGGCATCGATATTGAGAACATTATTACTTCCAACCCGAATGCTTGGCATCAATCTTCGCAACTTGATTTCCCATGGTTTTCTTTCATCCATAGAAAGACGATGGCTTGCGTTGACCATTGTTCTGATTCAAACTTTGGACAGCTATATATGCGATGGTGCCAAAAAAGATGTTATGGCAGAGATCAAATTCCCACCTGAAACTGAAACACCTCGGAATAAAGGCTTGAGAAAGTATGAGCTGATGTCAAATGAAATATTTCGAGGACAAAAGCTTCTTCTAAAATACGTTGATGGCTCTATCGTTGATTTGGTTTCAAACGTCGTCCCGGACGCTCATTCACATATTTCTGAGTTTATTTTCGAAACTCTGGCCACACCACTACGGATGGGTGTCAAAGAGGTAGCACCATCTTCAGAACCAGATGATTCGTCAATCCGATCTGAAATTCCATCACTGACTACAATATTCTTGATTGCAGCATCCTCTCTTCTGGAACACTCATTAAGACTCCAATGGTGTCGAGCTAATAATCGACCCGAAGAATGCATCGCTCGGCCGTCAAAGTACTATGTCACGTTGGATGGGCATGGGCAACGCGACAAACACGACGTAATGATATCTCCCTACTTACGAGATGGATCGAAGAATCTACTGATTCCACAGATTGGTGCAGCTACGTGTGCACTTCTGTCTGATTTATTTTCGGCGCCTTCATTGGAAGCTCCAAATATACGATCACAATTATGTCATGGAGCTTGGGATAGTGAAGTGATAAAAGAGTTGGAGGTGCTTGCACATTGGATGTTCCGGCAAGGCCATAATTGTCCAGAGAAAGAAATTCCAAAGTTCGTGAATGCCAGCGATGCATTTCTTGATGATGCTGCTTTTGCAGTCACATCATTGTTGGAGATGTTGTCGCGTAACTTGTCTGGAATGTCAAGACCTACGAGTTATCAATCAGTATATTCCTACACTGCGATGTGGACGCGGGATTTGGATACAAGCATTACTGACCTTTTCGCGCTTGAGCAGCTGATTTCAAGCGAATCTTTTCGTGGTTGCATTCAAAATATGGAGAACCAACAACCTACAGTTATATTTTCTGATCTTATTTGTTTAGAAGTTCAGCTGGATATGCTACGTCAGATCCAACAAAAACACTTTGCCACAATTGCGCTGACATCACGGTCGAAATCCCAAGATATTGAGTCAGATTATAGTATGAACACTGTTTTATCAGAATGCACAGCTGCACAGACGCTTTTAGCTGAAGCAACCGTCGCAATTCGTAGATACTTAACTTATGTCCAAGGAGGACTGGGCATGTACAGTTCTCAACCGAATTCCACCAAACAGAGGCGTAGCCTAAAAACAATGACTCGGATTTTGGGGGTAGCAAGAACAGTTTTTGGTTTCTACACGTTATCCGTGTACGTCTGTCTTGTAATGGTGCAAAACGCTCTGTTGTTGCAGAGTGTCAGCAAGGATTCACCATGCATTAATGGTTTGACGCGCGCTGATTTTGTTAAGGTTGTCGAACGCACCAGGATGACGCTGTCTACATTCGACAGCTATTTGGAAAAAAATCTGGATAGGTCCCTAAAAGCTTTGACTCAGTATGTTCAGGGAAAAGCTCTCCGGAAAGTTATTTCTCATGCAAAGTACAATAGCAGAAATACACCAGTGTGCAAATCTGAGAGCGATTACATTACAATATAGGCCAACATCACGCCTCTCGACCTCGGGTACCGGTGGATACAATCCAGTTTACCTTCCATGAGCGAAAATTCACACGATACGTTGCTTATTAAATCCATGAATCTTTCGACATATTTGAACACGTGTATAGGTAACCAAATCTTGTTTCTAGGTAGAGCCATCAACCAAATCACAAGCATCTATGGTATTGTACCGTACCATATTATGTGTGGTACGATAAAATGTTTGGTACCAGCTTCTGTACCTTCAAATTGCACAGTTATGCCATCAGACCTCCGACAGCCTCCGACCTTTATCCCTTGTCAATCATGATTCACAAAAGCATATGCTACATTCGTTTTCGATACCCACGCACTGGCATTCCGATCCTCGGCAAGCCATGGTCACCGCCGACTTCAGGTTCGACGTCCAATTTCTCGAGTCAAGGCGCCTTGAAACCTGTCCTTTCGGTTGATGGAACTTGTTCGGACGTGGAACTTTCTTATGATCGAGACACCGGCATCGTCTGGCAAACCGGAGCAGGATCGGAATCCAAGTCTCTCCTGCCTCGAAGAATTCGACCATTATATCAAACAATCATCGGCATTGAAATCCACGCTCAACTTGCCATCCCCACCAAACTTTTCTCCTCCGCTCCCACCTCATCGGCATCGGCGAACCTGCACGTGCATCCCTTTGATCTAGCCTACCCCGGCACACTTCCTAGTCTCTCATATTCGGCCGTGCGAGCCGCCGTCCTCTCGGCATCTGCTTTGAATTGTACAGTGCACAAAACTTCACGGTTTGAGAGGAAGCATTATTTTTATCCCGATTTACCCCATGGTTATCAAGTCACGCAGCAGAGGTGGCCTTTGGGGAGTGGAGGGTTCGTGGAGTTTGAGTCTTGGACGAGTCCGCAACAGATGAAACAGAAGCATGGGGAGCAATCGAAAGGGAGCACGGACGAGAAGAAGAGGAGACGAGGTAACAAAACAAGAGATGGCGTTGCGAATTCAGACTCTAATCAACTTCAATCTGATAAAGAATTTGATGTAAGAACGCCAAAACAGGACTCGGTTCGATTGAGAATAGAACGCTTACAAATAGAACAAGACACTGGCAAAACAACCACTCATTCAATAGCCAGCAACCACACAAAAATATTCACTTCACACATTGACTACAATAGAGCAGGGTGCGCATTGATAGAAATCGTATCCTATCCTGACTTGCGCTCGGCACATGAAGCAGCGGGGGCGGTGGAAACCATCCGAAGATTGTTACGACATGTTGGATCGTGTGATGGACGGATGGAGAACGGGAGTTTGAGATGTGATTTGAATGTATCCATTGCCCCAATATTTGATATCTTTGAGGACACCGACACTCTAGACTTTGATGTTTTAAGGTACCTGACAGAAATGAGATGCAATAGATCTGCTTTGCCTCGTGACACGGGACATCGAGTGGAAGTGAAAAATCTCAATTCTCTTCGTCAGATAATCGCTGCGACGGAATACGAAGCGTTGCGCCAATCCGCATCATCACTATGTAATAACCCTACTGGAAGGGAAACTAGGACTTTTATTGTCAAACCAGTGTCGTCGGAGTATCCATTAGGAGGAGAGACATTTTGTATCCGTAGCAAGGGAGATGCCGTGGATTATAGATTCATGCCCGAGCCGGATTTGCCTCCTTTGGTTTTGGATGGAACAACATTAGGATACGATGATCAAGTGAGCTCTCTGGAAGACTACATTCGCGACATTATGCCAGAGAGTTTAAATGAAGCAGCGGCGAGATTGAGCAAAGTCTACAGTCTTAATGACGAAGTCATTCGTGTCATCACAGGAGATCCGCCGGCAATTGCATTGTTGGATGAGTCCGTGGATATTGCTAGAAAGGAGCTCTCAATTCTCATGAGTAATGATGACGAGAAATCGCCCTTTGACGACAAAATCGATTCGATACCAACTTTAACAGCCAACTGGTTATGCAATGATTTATTTGCACTAGTAAAGAAAAGTGCACTCGAAGGTAAAGACGGCACATCGGGCACCAACGATGATGAGTTATCAAGCACTCTTATTCACCCTATTTCGGTAGAATATTCAACAGTAGATGGCAAAAGACTGGGCTCACTCATTGCTATGCTAGTTCACGGATCGATCACCACGTCTATGGCAAAAAAGATTTTGTCCATAATGTACAAAGATGATATGGTGTCCACTCCTCAAGAAATCGCCAAAATCAACAATTACCATGTAATTTCCGACACAAAAGCATTGGCGGAACTGTGTGAAAGTGTAGTCTTTCATCCAAAGAATGCTAGCCAATTGGAGCAATACAAATTAGGCGGCAAGAATGTCTGGAAGATTGAAAAGTATTTTGTTGGTAAGGTCATGGAACAGAGTGGTGGAAATGCTCATCCAGAGAAGATGAAGGAGGCCTTGTCATTGGTTTTGAGTCGAATTTGAGTACAGTCACGAGAATGCATCAGATGTACGACTATTTTCACGGATTATCCTGCTGTGAACCTTGTGTTCGCTCTGTTACAAAACAAGAGGGCAATCAGGAGAAAGATCAAACTTGAAGACTCCCGTGTTTTTCTTTGTCTCTCCTCGTCAGAGGACCAATAGCTAACAGAACGTCCCGCTTTGGCAGTTGATTGGATATCTTAATCTACTGAAAAATGTATTGGGCGAGATTGGGCGTAAATTTGCGGTCCAGAGGAATGGGAGTCTATTTTATCATAATTCTTCCTTTTCCATCAAGAAGATGGAGAAAGAATGATTGTAAAATACTAAGAGCACCAAGAACTCAGTGCAATGTATCACCTTGAGAATTATTTTCACATTAGACACAATGGAAACCATCTACGTCCTCCATCCTCCATTTGGGGCCATATCCTTTTTCTCAACAAGGTACTCGGGTGGATTCGGCTCGAATCTAGATTTCAATTACTGTTGGACTCTAATAATCCCACCAATATCTCAATAAGGTGAGAAAAGGCTGTCTCTTCTCATTTTTTTGCCTGTGGCAATAGATGGCAATTATTCCATGGCAGCTTTGGAGAGAGTTATCGTATTCACCTTTAAAATGTAATTAACTTGAAAGGTACAATCTATCTGGTGGCACGTTTGCATTCAATGCGATCTTTTCAAGGTGCATTAATTGCTTCAGCCAGCTAAAGGTAATCATGACCCAATCGTGCGAACCGCTGGTACTTCCACTAGCTTCCACTCATGACTCTTTCATTCAAACAACTTCGAGAGACTATTGTACTGCCGGGCTATTGCACATCTTGAAGACATCTCTCCTCGGCCCTGCGTCGTCTATGCTTTAGCAATGCAATACAATGCCGCAACCTCCAGCATGTCTATAACGCTTCGAAGATCGTTCGCGCGCGAGACAAGGTGGTTGTCGATTATGTCCCGCCCATGCCACATTGTTGTTCGCGTCCGCCACTGGAATGCTCGTTTCAGGAATCGAGATGCTACACCTGTGATTGAACGCACTGTTTCATTTCCCGCTTTACCGAATTCTTCTTTGTTTTCATCGAGTTACCTGAACAGCAGTAGTCGCTTCGCCTCGTCGAGTCAAATACATGTCAGCAGTATGGGACCAAGCGGATTTGATAGACATTATTACAGCTCCAGAAATCAAACCCATTCGAGAGGTGAGGAATTGTACACCCTTGCGATGGAAGCATTAAAGAATGCAGAGCACGCAAAGAAAATCCATGAAGAGATGTTGCTGCGCGAACAGTACGATGCATTGGAAAGACAGCGGCAAAAGACACTTCAGCGAGAAAAGGCGAGGGGGAAAGATCGTGAGGCCAATCCCATACTCAAGAAATTGGGTTCTTCCACGCAAACGGAAAACTTAATAGATCGCGCAGCCGGCGTTGCGGTTGTTAGAACGATTGTGAAACAGTCTCAGCCAAAGGATGTGCGTGTAGACAAATACATCGCGGAAGACACAGAGACTGGGAGTGTTGACAATCAAAACGATGAATTTTGGAAGAAAGCAGCGCACCAATATTTAATAGAAGCTGCTTGTAGGTATGCTCACCCATTGGCTTTGGTTCGTTTGGGGAACGCAGCTTTGGAACGTGCTGTGGTACACAACACTGAATCCATGCTGCCTCTACTGAACGAAGAACAATGCAGGGCTTGGACTGACGAATCACCCATCAATATACATCGTTTATTGTTGTTGATCGACAATGCACAACATAAGGAAAATTTTCCATCGGATACTCAAAATTTAAGCGATCGCCATTCGAAGTATCTATCTCCGTATCGGCAAATCGCTGCCTGTCTCTACGAGGAGGCCGGAAAGCAAGGATCATCAGAAGGATGGTTTAATCCTGGCCACTTGTTATGGGACAACAAAGAAAATGAAGCTGAAGCAAATGATTCTCTTAAATTTGGCAGCAGCAGAGAATGGCCACGTAGATGCCATGGTCAGTGCAGGTGCCATGCTTCACAGTGGCATTCGTAGCGAAGACGGCACATCATATATTGTTGAACGAGATCAACAACGTGCATTTGATTTATATCAACAGGCTGGTGAGCTGGGAAGTTTAGAGGGGTGGCGAAATGTAGTTCATTGCTATGCTACTGGTCAGGGAGTCCCTAGATGCTTAGAGACAGCGAAACACATTGCACAGACAATGCTTAGTAATGATGATAAGGGGATATAGTTGAGATCCATCTCGTTGATCCAAATGAAAAATTTTGTGACTATTGCTACTTTACTGTACTATGAACTCAGCTTTTTCATACCGCAAGAAGCTCAAAAGTCGTTGGGGTTCGCGATGTGGTGTTCGTCGACTTCCATCGCATCATCAGTGTAACTCCCATCCGATTCCGACTGATCGAGAGCGTCCATCACCATTCGATCCGGAATCTGTTTCCTGGTCGCATCTCTGGCTCTGCCTGCACGCGTGCTTCTTCCGGATCCACCCATAACTAATCCATTCTCCAGACAAGCCACGCCTATGATTGGTAGGATGCATCGAAGACCTTAAAATCTACAGGAGATCAAACATTAAAAATGTGGCACGCATGAATATCACTCACGCAAAATCATCGCCTCAGCATTTCGCACAAAGTTAATCCCCATTTTCGCCGCCATGACTCTAGCCCTTCTCCTCGCTTTCCTCTCAACGTACCTGGTGCTATACACACTCAAAGTCTTTTCCAGAGAATTGATCCGCGCTCCTTCTCCAAAAGACATGCCGTGCACACCACCATTGATAATCAATTTTGCAACGATTTCTTCCATGTCGGATTCACTATACCCAAACACTTTACCCATTTTTTCCAAACTCACGGACGAGTAAGGTTGGAAGTATTGAATTATACATCTATCACGAATCATTTCGAGGAGAGCGGGGACATGGGAGTGTAGATGAATGTCGAGGAGAATGTCGCGACGGACGGTGTTTTGCAGAATGGAGATGCAGTGGCCGTATTCTGCGAGAGAGTAATGACGGAGTACATCTCTCATGGCTGGCACGAGCTGCGTTCACGTTTTCATGAGGAAAAATATGTTGTGTTTTAAGCAACGGGTTTATTGCCGAAGGCAAAAATCCATGAATGAAAAACTCACCTCAAGTCTCCCCTTAAATGGCCCATCAATCACCAAAGTATGCAGCTTCTCTCTATCTAATGTGGCCAATCCCAAAAGAGCGCCATACATCGCCAAATCTTCGGCACTCAAAACGGAACTAAACTGATTCGTCAAATCGAGAGAGACTGAAGCAAACAACTTAGCAGCGTCGTAATACTTTCCCTCTGCAAGATGTACGAGTGCGTTGGCCACACGGATTTTTTGGGGAAAGAGTGGGTCCCCCGATTCGCCGAGTACAGTATGTTCCGCGCGGACAATGGTGTCTCGAGCGTTGGGCCAGTCTCCTGTGGAATTGTTGATGCGTCATAGCAAGGGACGGAGTAAGTACAACATGGATCGTGACAAAAGACATGATAAAATTGATTTTCGACTCAAAATCAATAGCGACAGTTGCAAGATAGGGCGAAAGCTTACTCATGTCAATGCTCATCTCGACTAACAGCAAATTTACATTCCATTGCTGCACTCCATTCATGCAGTACTCTCTACGAACCAAAAATATAAAAAGATTGTCCAAGAATTGAATATATGGAGTAAGATGCAAGTATCTGTTGTGAAAACGAAAAAGATCAATTCCAGCAAGTTCAGATCCGTTCAGTTCTCACCTACTCCGAACAACCCTCCTCCACCCCTCTCTCAACTCCCCCCTCCCCCAATGAAACTCCCCCAGCGCCAACAAGGCCGTCCGAATGCTCGCCTTATTAATATGACTCTGCGCCGTGGACAGTCTTCCCTCCAGCACTTCCAGTTGATTCTGAGCCGAAGCCTTGGCTTCAGCCGGAAACGCGGGATCGTACCGCAAATAATGCTGGATCACGTGCGATCGCGGAGCGTTTTGCTGCTGTTCTTTTGATCTATGGGGAGACGTCAACTCGGGCGAGTGCTCCTCAGATCGATTCGATGATTCGGTGGCGCCGAATTCTTCGAGGTAGCGGCGATAATTTCCCGTGGATTTCATTTGGGAGACTGCCAGTTGGAACGCGTGGGCGGCTTGTTGTTGTTGTTGTTGTACGGCGGCGGCGTGTGAGTGGAATTGATGGGCTAGGAAGAGTAGGCGTTGGAGGCGGGTTTCGGAGGCGGCATCGTAGCGAGAGATGTAGGCGTCGACGTCGAACGGAGGGGCGGAGGACGGGGTTGTCATGGTGGGAGAAAAACTATAATATTATGGCGTTTCTAGAGGTAGGGCACAACCTGAGCATGTCATAATACTTGGGAGCCCGTTGACCGGAACAATAGGTACAATACCTACTCGCAGGTATGGTAGCGATATCAGATGGTGAGGGAGCAGAATCGGGGCAGAATTCGGAGTGGAGTCTATGTAAAGGACCTCTAGAAGTGGTCATTCACGGAGACTATGACACCCTTTTTCTCCATTGTCCGGCTCATACAAAGAATAGGGTTATTGCTTTCAGGTTAAAAGTTGATCAAAAATCCCTAAGGCAGTGTCAGTATGGTACAATACCTAAGGGTTGTCCATGACATAGAAAAAATCTTACTTGGGGTTGTCAATGTTTTTTACGAATTTCTGCAGATGCAGACACCATCATGAAGTTTTTTGCAATACCTCAAGTCAAGTTTCTAAGTTAGTCAAGATATTTACTTAAGCCTGGAAGCATGATGATGTCTTCGCCTGCATTAAACTTTGACAGCCCCTGCATACAATGACACCATATTCTGCAGACACAGGCACGGCCTTCNCCATACCGGTTCGTACGATATAAATTTTAAATATTCCTTCTCAAAAAAGTGATGATCACATCTGCGAAGGTCGTGCTCTCGTCTGCAAGATTTTTCGTGCAGACGAGATCACGACGCAGATGCAGACGCGATCATGAAGTTTTTTACATGATCTAAGACCGAGAAACTCCGTGAATGACCGCACGATCGGACACAGTTTCCTGCAGACGGGATCACGACCCCCAGACTCCTATACATACAGAGCCTGGTACATGACGTAATAAAAATCGAAGTTCATGATCGCGTCTGCGTACCATCTGCAGGAAACATTGACAACCCCTACTATATGTCTCATTAACTATTGTCACCAAAGTGACTGTTATCAGTAGATTTGGCGTGGAATCAGGCGCTGTCATATTTTATGAGTCGGTACTAGCACATTTCCCTCAGGGCAAACAGCACTGCAGCTCCACAAACAAAAACTCCTGCCACAGTGGCTACAGCACTTACATTCGATGTTGGCTTCTCAACAATCATTCCTGTCTCACGCTCAAATACTTCACGACGTATGCGATCATTAACCTCACGATGTTTAGTCAAGATGCCTTGCTCGTTTCCGGCTTGGTACACTTGGGCAAGCGTGAACTGGGACCGTGCCAAAATTCCATTGGGTCCATCTTCTACAAGAGAAGGGAACAGATAATGCAATCCAGATCGAATGAGTCCGCTTAACATCGTTCTCATGCCAACTTTTGTGTCGAAGCAATACAAATTCAGTGCAATATCGGTTAATGCATTTCCCTCTGGCACTCTGTCAATGGAATACTGCGGAAGAACTTTTTCTAAATCATCATTGAATGCATCAAGCAGTTCATTAAATTTTTGTGCATCTCTCAAGGCCGTGTTCATACCCATCCCAATGCTCGGCGAAGTGGCATGAGCAGCGTCTCCCAACAAAACAATCTTGCAAGGTAGACTATGATACATATTGCAATGGACCATTCCAGTTCTGTTCCATCTCTGCTTCACCCACTGATCTGCCAAGTCAGCATATCCTTCTTCGGTCAATGAAAATGCCTTGAAGTTTTCTTTGAAATACTTGGCAACAACCTTGGGATCATCGGACTTGATTTCATCCGCAACCTTGTCAATATTGTTTCTGCTGAATCCAAAAGATAGGTTAATCATATCTCCAGTTTCAGGCAAACAAATTCCATTGAAGTGAGGCATAGCGGCAGGCAATATCGATATCGAGGATGGAGAGACACTCTCTGGCCGTTGGATGTGAACCGCCTTGAAATTCTGAAAAATGTCACAGACCTTGAGCTCGAAGTCAAAGTGTCTCTTGACCATAGCCTCTCTGACCGTAGAGCGTACGCCATCGGCTCCAACGAGCAAATCGTAGGACAAATACTCTTCTTGATTCGTTTCTTTGCTGCGAATGAGAATTCGATGGTTCTCGTGATCGACGTAGAGCAGATCGGTGTTGTATTTGGAACGATAATGCGGACTGTAGGTCATATTGTCATTGGCATACCTCGATAGCGCCGCCACGATGAAGTTCCTATCGACAATGAATCCCTCCTGTCCGTTGGTGGAACTGCCCCCGCCGATCTTCCTGCTGCCGAGGTAAATGTACGCCTCTGTCAAAAGAATGCCCACATCGGCGAGATACTTGTCAAATAGACCCGGCACAGATCTCACCGCCTCCAATCCATGACTGGACAATCCAATCATCCACGAGCGATGGGCCTGCAATTCCTCTTTGCGGAGTTTGCCGAGATCCGATCGAGATTCTATGAGAGTGACGTCGTATTTGACGGTGGAGCCGGGAGATTCGTTGCGCGCGTGGAGAAGAGCTTGGAGGAGAAGACCGCCGGGACCGGCGCCGGCGATGATGACGCGGGTTGTGGTGGTGTCGGTGGCGTTTGGGCGGCACATTGCGAGATGGTTGTTTCTTGGCGGCTGTATTGCGAGGGCAACGAGGATAGTTGGCTACGTTTTATGACCTTGTGTCGTGACTTTACACAATTCTCTCGAAGGTGCGAGATGACGATGCAGGAGATGATGATTGCGTCAAGAAACCTCACGGTTTCCGAGGGAGATCGCGAAAAAAGAATGAGTCAGTTTTTCACGAGCGACCATATTTTAATGAGTGTTTATTGTGCATGTGTATCGTACTATGGTAACGTATCTAAGATTACTACCTAGTAGAGAGTACCATACCTAACTACCATACTTCTCTTAGGCTGTGATTTCAACATATTTCAACAAGACGAAGACCTCCCATCTCCCATCGCCGCAACTGAACTCCCTCCATTCCCAACTTTGCCCGGCTGGCAGATGTAACGCGATGGTGATTTGCCATAGCTGATGTCAAAATGGATCACGAAACAGAGCTCCGACAGGCTCCAACAACGGGCTTCAAGCGGCTTCGTTTGGACGAGAAAGTGGGCAATTCATAAGAACACACGATTTGTTCCTATGGTGCATGCGTTTTCTCGTTCGGGTTCGCATTGCGCAATTTTCACATTCCATATTTCACATATTGTAGATCCTCTTGGAAAATATTTTGATCGCTCAAACCAAAATGCCTCAAAATGCACATCCCAGCAATGAAAACTGCTTCCACTTCCAACTTGATACGTATTTTATTTAATGGCGGAGATAACATGCTCGGCCGTGCAGTCCAACTATCGTTCCCGGTCCAAAGTCCAAATGAGGCGCTTCTTCGGGACTCGTGCACTGCGGAGCATTACCTCCATATGTCCCTGCATCCAACGATGACGCATGCTCATGAGAATATTAGGAGTTTGGAAGAGATTCGTCGGGCGAATATCAATGGTTCCTATCTTTGGGGAGATTATCTAAAGTTGACACTAGATCCACCTCCTGATCTTAAGTTGATGAACTTGGAAACGGCGTTGACTAAAAGTATTGATAATGAGGACATTCCATGGGAGAAGGGGATTAATTACCATTTTCATTTGGAGAATTTTAAGGGTGTCATGGAAGGATATCAGAATGCCTGTCTTACACATGTTGCTGATGACAACAATGGGCAGGAAACAAAAGGACATGCGGCCAACATTCTTCGAAGGAATTCCAATTCGAGTCCGCTTTGCGTCACGTTGGCGAACAATCACATCATGGACTTTGGAAGACAAGCTTTTGTCGAAGAGACTCTTCCGTTTTTGAAGAGCTACACAAAGCAACTTCGGGGGTCTGTTCAGTTCGCTGGGGCTGGATCGAATATTCAGGAGGCCTCACGACCGGCCCATTGGACTTTGAACTTACCTTCCTCGAATGATAACGTAAAACAAGTTGAAGTCTATGTTATGGCTGCTGGGTCGATGGATTCTGGGGTTCCTCGTCTATGGGGTGCAGCCGCAGACAGTGCTGGAGTTTTTCACTTGCCTCGATTGGATTCTATGCAGGCAGTCAATGATGCTGTACAGTTGTTGAAACATTGGATGACCATCCATAGCATTGATCCAAACAGTCTCTTGTCGAGTAATAGTCTTGTAATTCTCTCCATTCACTGGGGTCCTAATTGGGCATACCGATATAGCGGTGACAATCAAAAGTTTCGACGAGAGTTTGCACATGCATGCATTGATCAATGTGGAGTGGACATTATCTATGGTCATTCCTCCCATCACATAAGAGGAATTGAACGATACAACAGAAAACTTATCATTTATGGCGCCGGGGATTTGATTAATGATTATGAAGGCTTCGCTAATGCAGGGGATGAAAAGTATTGCAAGTACGGAGCCTTGTTCTTGGCAGATGTCTGTGTTGACACCAAAGATTTATTTCGGTTGACGCTGGTACCAACTTTTATGAATCGTCTTCAACTGAAGTTACTATGCCCTTCAGACCTTTCTGTGAGAGAAATTTGGAATCCGCGAACTCGTACAAATGATAGGGAAAGCAACTCTGAGCGTGCAAGCTCTTTATGTGCCGCTGTTAATGATTTGACTAAAATTGACTGTGGGAGTACGCATGGGCTTAAGCTTCGTGTGACCAAAGATCCAGTGTGCAATGAATCTGAATTTGTGCTGGTCTATCCTTGATACATTGGTATTGACGTGAAACATACCAAGCAGGACACCTGTTCAATTTGAGGGTGGGTTTTTTTCTAGAACAGAGTGTTCTTTTGCAGTTGTTCGTTTCAACTCAAATAAAATATTTCTCTGTTATTTGATCCAGTCTTCACCTGTTAACACAAGATCATGTCTAGACTTAATAATATTCAGTTGACAGTGCCTCAGACATTTCATCATTGGGGGTCAAGTGAAGGTACAATCGTCAAAATTCAAAATTGGCGGAACACGTTATTATGTCACAATCGCAACAGGCCACAACTCCTCGCAAGGATAATTGTCCAGTAAGCCTGATTTTCATTCATTATTCAGTCAAGAAACTTTCCCTCTTCAACAGAACAACATGATGCACTACAAGAGGAGATTACTGCAACATGATAGGTGAGAGTAAACGGGGCACTTTAAGATTTTTTAACGCAAACTTCTGAGCTAAGAGATCTCAGACCATTAAACAAGTAATTATATTCACTTAGATCTTCTCCAAACACAAACAAGCCTCTTTTATTCTACAACCACTTTTTGTTGCATGTTTCCACTGTGTGAAAAAAATGATATCTTTGTCTGCACAAGCATCAATGTGCTTGGGACTTGATCAACATGGTGCATCACATAAATGACACATTGGAATTTTATGAAGATAACTAACAAGTCGACTACTTAAGCACAACAACTTACCTCCTGCATTTTTGAACATACAGCCACCAAATAGCAGAACTGATATTGCAACAAGATCTCCAGCAAACAATGGCTAACCTCAACAACCAAGTGGCTCATGCTAGATTCCTGGGAATCTGGCATCACAGAATAGCAAGAATTGTTAAGTAGCAATGACTGTTGGAAACTGCGAGAATGACAGTTGCAGTTCTGAGAAAGCATGCAGGAATTCCCATTTGAATTCCAAAGTTTTCCACAATCAGCAAGGTTCAAAAATAGCGACAACAAGCTTATTATTAATTGATGCCCTTATAATCAATATTGCTAATCCCATTGTCTAGAAGACATCAATTGACTTATGATCTAGATAGTAGTACATTCAGTTTGAAAAAAAGAGGCACATGGAACAGTCATCACCAAAGCAAAGCGGAGAAATATGAGGAACAGTTACACATTGAATTAGCAGAGATTATGATAAAATTTAATACTGGCTTCTTTCAAGGAGGAGATGAATTATGACACATATATTTGGTTGTGAGTGAGCAGAAGTATCTGAATGAAATAGTAGATCAAATATGGACTTACACTGCACAGTCCAACCAGAGGCATTTGATCCAACTCTGGGAGGAACAGTAGGAGATATGCTGCAAAAATGTCTACTTGCTGAACATGAACAAAAGATTCACCAGTTTGAATTGTTAGGGTGTGATGCAATGATTGTGGGGAAAGCTCCAGTTGGTGGTAGAGGAACAGTACCTAAGGGTATTGAAACAGCCCATGGTAGAAAAACAAATGTTGGATCACTTGAATAGCAAATACACAGTGGCAACATTAGATGAGGACAATCTAGACAATGCTGTGAATGAGCCCTGAGAAGCAGAGGACCACATAAATTAGTACTTCATCCAAATGACAATGAAGAGAGAAAAATTAAAACAAGTAGGAATCACAATCAGCGATGAGCAAATGACAATCAAAATAGTAAAACAAATGTCTGATGAGGTGGATCTTACAGTATGGGAAAGAATATCAGTGGAGCAGAAGACACTCACCAATGCCAGCACTTAATTCCTTGAGAAATACAAGGAAAAAATGTCTTTTAGGAAAACAACAGCAAGGCAATTGGGCTATGTGAAACAAAAAAGGACACGCCAAACATTGACAAGGTTTTGGACCAGTTGGCGGATGTATCAATAGAAGATTACCAATACAGGAATGCCAAATTGAAAAGTAACAATAAAGCAATGGAAACATTCATTGAAGCAATAGTTGAGCAATCCAAACAGATGATGGCATTAGTGGCAAAAATGTCAATCAAACAAACTGGCAGAGACAGCACCATGAAAGCCACACAACTCTCTGACAAAGGCCAATTATCTACTCTACAGTAGTATTCTATGGTATTCAAGATACTTTTAGCTTTTCAGTACATGCAGAACATCCCCTACTTTTAAACAATACTTGCAAATATCAAGAATTGATGATCCTCCTCATTTTATGTTCAGAGAAAGGATCCAGATCCAAAAGAGATTATACCACTGCAGGTAGAATCCTACACAGATTGTGTTGTATCAGGAATGCAAACATAGCAAATCTGTGTGCCAGTCTACTCAGTTTTACTATGTCATCAGTACAAAACATAGTAAAACTGTGAAGAATTCTACACAGTTTCATTTTGTCAAATTGAAGCATCTTTGAATTAACTCATAAAAAATCATCACCAGAGAATTCTGAACCAAACTACTTTTAGTTTTAGATTCAAATACTTGTGGCTTAGGTCACTATCAATTGATGACCTACTTCACAATCTTCTGGACCGTCTGTTCATCACCACACTGTCTTTTGCCAGCTAGTCTTTATTATATCTGTCTATATTTAGTCCACTGTCCTTGCGCTTGTCCTCCACCAGTTGGTGCCAGTGCCCAGTCATGGTCCATTGAGCTATTGAATTTTTTTGTACAACGGTAAGTATTAGTACCATGTCATGCCAATGTAATCCTGTTGTCAACAAGATTCACATGAAGAAGTTCATTTCTTTTGAAACCAAACCACCACAAAGCTCATACAAGAATCTTTTTCTTGGTACAAGTCTTGGCACCGCCCTCACTAGATTGTCTTCAGAGAAGGTTGCACCCATGGGACTCAAGCACCAAGAATGCAAACATGGAAGATGTTATGAGAAAGCCCCCATCCCTTGTGTGCCTAAGTGTGACCCAGTTCAGGAAGCTTTTGACCTGAAACCCAAGTCCATCAAGTGCATGTTCACAAATGGGTCAGAAACCTGGGTAGTTTGGTCCGGACACGGTATGAGCGAGCAGTTTTTGCTCTACTTCAACAAGGCATTTAGTACTCCAAAAGATGGGACTAATTTGCAATGCCGTAGAGGTTCTTGAGTTTAAAAAAAGGCCTTAAAGGCTGTATTAAAGGCTGTATTACTTGAACTAGCCAATAAAACAGAAGCCCTGAAAAAGCCTGACCAAGTCAATCTCGTATAAGGCTGAGGTTAGCACCTTCAAGAAAAATGTGATTGACTCGGCCCATGAGATTTTCAATCTCTACACCAACCTCCTCTAAGAGGAAGCAACTCAGCCCTGGGATGCTATCATCAAGGAGCAGACAGAGTTGTCTATATATATGGACATCTTCAGAGTTGAATGGAAGAAGTTACCAGGTAAGATGAAGAATTCCTTCACAATGCGCCAAATCATTCACATCCAGTCAGTTTTCCCACATGACTTGGGCAAGAATTTGAGATTCTATATCTCAAATTTCCTCAAAAAGTCCAACAAGGTGTGACTGTGTCAGTTTGTTTGGCAAATGCTGCAACTGAATGCATACATCGAGGATTCCCATGTCTGTACTATAGTGCAAGTGTGAGTATTCAGACCAAAAAGGCTTACTCATTCACGGACCCAGATATCACATGTCATGTCCTATGCATGTGTCTGTTCAAGTGGCAAGTTCAATCCCACTTGTGTATCCTTAAGGTGTTAGCCCCTCTTGACAATCCTTGAGCACATCAATGTTGTAAATCCAGTTGATGACAGAAGTGTCACTGAGAAGCCCGACAAGAGCCAAGGCTTTGAAGAGCCTTCCAAGAAGTTTGGGATGAATGCACAGATTCCTAAAATTACCACTCCTACTGAAAATGTGTAAGTGAGATAAAATTGCAAACTATGCAAGAAGCATGGGGGCATGCACTCCACACAGAACACCATGGAGTGTTGCAGATAAAACAAAGATGGAACTCCTACTTGGGGCTTGTTTGGACAATATGCATGCAAACTACAAGAAGATAAAAACCATAAGAGATCCTACGTGCAAATGGCTGCCCACATGGAAAAACTTGAGGAATCTCTCAAAAAATCCAAAAAAGGGAGCAAGAAATGTACCTGTTACAAAGAAAATGACAGTGATTCTGACTCCTCCTAAAGTATTGGGTCAGGTAGAACAGGGGAAAATACATACATGTGAAAGAAAATTAAAATTAATCCAAAGTTAACTAATTACACTACCCCTGATTAAGATGAAACTACCAATTCTATGTATTTTCATTTAAATTCAAAATTAAATATGACAATAACTTGACTTACCTCAAAAAAACATCTTAAAAAATCTCAGAGAAAAATCAAAGTTGTTATCAGTCTTGAATGTTGATGCCACCTCAGACTTGGATACTACCATCAAATTGGACTCGTCTGAGACAAGTGCATCAAGGACCATCATGGACTCCATGACAGCATTTCAAGCTGTAGAAATGCAAGTGTCCAGAAATCAGTCCTTGACAAAACTCAAACACTTGTCCAAGAGTTGATAAAACAAATTTATGAAAGTACTTTTAGACACCGGATCTTATGTTGAACTCATGTTGCACAAAAAAGAAACCAATAAGCATTTTCTCTACTTGAATAGGCAGGTGCCAAAGTCTTGCCACACATCCAATTGGTGCTTCCACACCAAAGGAAGAGGTGAAGTAAAATTAAAATTTGTTGAATACTCCAACAGGAAGGAATACACAGTAAAACCTGATGTTGTTGAGTATGATGGAAATAAAATGGCTAAGCCAGTGTTTGACCTCAGCTTAGGAAATAAGACACTAAGAGAGCTTGGAATTCTTCTGGATTTTCGAACAAAGGAAATTAACATGGATGAGATAACTTTGCCAATGAGAGACAGTAACTGTCTGTCCACCATTTCTAAGATTGAAAAAGCTTGGTCAGTAAACCAAAGCATGATGCATGAACTGCAAAGCACTGAGGAAGTCACTCAACATGCTATTCACATCGTAGATGATAAGGCTGTGATTTAGTTTGGTCAATAGTCCAATAGTGAATAGTGTTTTCAGCAATTATTTGAAGTTTTTGCTGTTCACTATTGACGTAAAAAGCATGATTTAGTTGAGAGCTCAGAATACATTAGGACAGCAAACACTCCAATTGCTCAATAGTAAACTTCCCGCAACCACAAAAATGAACAAAATTGATGGAGGTACCTACGTATATAAGCACAAATGACGGACGGACGTATGTAAATACAAACGGACTCATGGCCGGACAGATGAGATGATGACAGCCATAGAATGCTATTCAAGAATGCTATTGGCCTTTTGAGATAGGTCTAAAATTGAGGGGTCAATAGCAATTGTTATTGGACTATTGGGCCTTGCTAAACTGAATTGGTCAATAGCAAATTGTTATTTTTTACTGTCTATTGCACTATTGGGACAAACTAAATCAACAATAGCATGGGTCAATAGTGCAATAGACTTTTTAGTGATAAAA
>JALLPC010000203.1:0-15766 GCA_036940045.1 Stephanocyclus meneghinianus | reverse complement strand
GCGCAATAGACTTTTTAGTGATAAAAAATGATAAAAGATGCTGTTCACTATTGGACGATCTGGCCAACTAAATCCCTGCCTAAGTTCAGCTGAGTTCACATCATGATGATGGAGCAAAATTACTAATATTTTTGATCCACTCAAATAAGACATAAAATTTTTTTGTTCCAAAGTGAAAGAAATGATGGACGAATGTGGGGTGATTCTAGAAGAATTTGATAGTTGCATATACTCAAAGCCTTGGTTGGTATCTAAAGCTGGCACACTTTCTGATGGTTGTTCGGAAATTTTGAAGAGGCAAATTTGTTTTCCATTATAGTTGGCATTCCCAGCAAACCCCACATGCTTGTGCCTTAAAATTTCCAATGATACAATTGGATGATGTGTTTCCTTCATGTCATTGAACTCATTAAAATTGTTCAGGCCTATGAATGCCCTGTCTTGCAAGGCATGCCTGGAGTTTTGGACTGATGTATGGATATCCTCAAATCATTCAGCGTGGAGAACAAGCTAGTATACACAGCGGGCTGGTGTCGCATCCGGGACAGCGCGAGGCTTATGATTGCACTTGTAACAACTCGACAAAATAATGATGATGTCGGCTGCTTAAAAGACAGAAAACGGACAATCAAACATCAGGGCACCGACATCTGAAAAGTTCTAAGGTGTACGTTTATTTTACCTTATTCTGCCACCTACCATGGAGTCAATTCACTGCCACACCAACTTTCGTATTCGAATCGAGGGATCTGGATGTCGCAATAAAACATGACGGCATCCTGCGGCAAACAAAGCACTTATGACCCATCTTCTTTGGTGATAAAGGTCCGTTGATGGCGTAAATCTGTGTTCTTTTCCCTCGAAGATATACAAAAGTCTTCAACTGAAGATCTTTCTCGTTCGATCAAAGTACCAACGTGCACCTTCGGTTGAGTCATTTAGCCAGAAAACCTATGATGCATCCTGAAGTCCATGAAACGGTTTTTAAAATAGAACCGTATTACTGGGGTGTTGATGTTATTTATGTCAAATTTAACGAGCCCGCACTCGTCATTGAAGTTTTCAAAATTAAAACTTCATCTGTCTTCTATCTCTCCCCCCGCCTTCATGCCTGATCACGTCCTCCGTCTGTTTTACCGTTTGACGAGAACTGCACAACAAAGAATACAGCAAGGACAATCGCGGAAGACTAGGCGAAATCATCGCGAGAAAGGAAGATGCTAGAGGAGGAATCTCGATTTCTGCATTTTCCTTGATCGGCTCTTCGCAGAATACGGTGCATTTTCATTCGCAACTCTAACAATGGTGCTCCGATCATCCAAATCGATCCCAAGCCTCGACCAGAACAAAAATCCTTCGCGTTCTAATAATTTGACTGAAACTCGGAGGAATCATTCGCCTGTTTCGAAAACGAAGAAACCATCAAGTTCGACGAAACCGACTCAAACGCAGCCAGCCTCACAGAAGAAAAAGAAGAAACCAAAGGACGCACACTGTAAGTTGACCAGTTGAATGAAGTCCCGTAAATAACCATGCCGCGCAATTGACATGTTAAGAAATCTGAATGACGTGTTTCCATTTATCTTCTGCGATCACATTCGTAATAAAAGCATCCGAGCACGATCAATCTATCACACCTTCTTTTCAAGAACCAATTAGACGGTTGATAAAGCCAAATAGTCAACTCGAAGTGTCAGCACAAGAGTTGGAAGAAGTCGTTACTCGCATATTAACCGGAGACGACCCGAACGTACCGAAAAATGTCTGCAAATTCAGCTTCAAGGACAAATGCTACAAGCCAGATCCACCCGGTGAAGGAGATAACATGGCGACACATTTCTCTATACAAGGAAG
The DNA here is from genome assembly GCA_036940045.1 of Stephanocyclus meneghinianus. Taxonomy (NCBI): domain Eukaryota; phylum Bacillariophyta; class Thalassiosirophyceae; order Thalassiosirales; family Thalassiosiraceae; genus Stephanocyclus; species Stephanocyclus meneghinianus. Next base: position 13,912 of record JALLPC010000203.1, on the reverse strand, counting down.
TTGCATGCACGTTGACAGCGAAGAATGCCAGAAGTATCGCGAGAGAGAAGGCACGTTGGGAGAACTCACGCCAAAGGCACCTGATCCTGATGCGAACGCAAAGGCCACGTCTGAAACAAAAACGACCACAACCAGCTCCACGACATCAACCGCTGGTACAACCATTAAGACAGAACACATAAAGAATCAATTCAACTACTCTGATCGTGCATCCCAAACCTTCAACAACCCACTCAAAAGTCGAGGAATGCACACTGAGCCGCCTCCCAAGACTCAATTCTCCGAGCAGGTCACCCAATGGATGATTTACGACAGCTACAAAGATGAATGTATTATAAACATGATGGAGCACAAACAAGACAGTGGCTCGCGGAACGTCAGCTTCGAGGATAAATTGGCCTCCATTGTTTTGGAAAAGGGGGAAGTTGCCCACGACATGTCGGATATGATGCACAGTGAAGATATGGCGAGTGCGTTGAAGATTATCGGTCGCCTTGTGAATCAAAATGCCGAGGATGAGATATTCCAAGATTTCAAGTATTACGAGGACAAAGCCGATCCCATTAAACCAGGACAAGGGACATTGTTGCCGTTGTGGCGTTTTTCCACCGAACGAACGAATAGGAAACAAGTAACTTCGCTTTGCTGGAATCCTTTATACAATGATTTGTTTGCGGTGGGATATGGTTCATACGAGTTCACAAAACAAGGCACCGGAATGGTTTGCTGCTATTCTTTGAAGAATACCTCGTATCCAGAGTATGCCATTGTGACAGAGAGTGGAGTAATGTGCTTGGACTTTCATAAACATCATCCGTCGCTGCTTGCCGTGGGTTGCTACGATGGGAGTGTTTCTGTTTATGACATTGGAAATCGAAGCAACAAGCCGATATATTCCTCCTCTATTAGGTCCGGAAAGCATTCCGATCCGGTTTGGCAGGTACGGTGGCATGAAGGCGGGTCTTCCAAGGAGATGAATTTCTATTCTATTTCGAGTGACGGAAAAGTTGCAATTTGGACAATGAGTAAAAACGAAGTAAAGATGGAGCCAGTTATGCTTTTGAAGTTCGCCAATTGTTTGTCAAAAGAAGACTTCGAAGAACCGACATTAACAGGCTTGGCTGGAGGCTGCTCTTTCGACTTTAACAAGAGTCGTGAAAACTTGTTCTTGGTTGGGACAGAAGAAGGCAATATTCACGAATGCTCCAAGGCATATAACGGTCAGTATATCAAATCTTACGAAGGTCACCATTTGGGTGTGTACTCGGTGAGATGGAATCCATTTCATGAAGAGATCTTCATTTCGTGTTCGGCGGATTGGATTGTCAAGGTGAGGTTATCTTCCTGAAGATTCATGTCAATAGGTGTTTGCAGTTCTAATGAGATGAGTTCTTTTCGTTTGAAGATTTGGGACCACAAATCCACACAATGTCTTCTGCACTTCGACCTTGGAAACGCTGTCGGAGATGTCTGTTGGTCTCCCTACTCGTCCACTGTTTTTGCAGCTGTCACCACTGATGGTCGTGTCCACGTCTTCGACTTGGTCCAAAACAAACGCGAGCCATTATGTTGTCAAAAGATAGTTCGAAAGGCAAGGCTGACGCGCGCAAGTTTCAATTCCAGAGATTACATTTTGATAGTGGGGGATGATCGGGGCGTGGTGCACTCGTTAAAACTGTCGCCGAATTTGAGAAAGTTGTGTTTCGCGGAGGATGAGACAAAGGACGAACAGGGAGAGAAAGAGTTGGAGAATGAGGTTGTTCAGAGAATGAAAATGATGAGGCTTCTTGCTTCGATTGACAAGAAGTACGCCAGATGAAACTTTTCTTTGTTTGGATTTGGAAATGGGCTACAGTTTGTGAATGCCTGAAAGAATGGCCTGAACTCTGTTGTTGAACCGCAACGGCGTGGTTCGTTTTAAGTAAATTGTTTAATGGTGTTCTAAAGAAAAACTCATTGTTCGACGATAGCTCCGGTGGCACATTTGTTCGAATTCCGTTAGTCTTATTGAATAGCCAATTGAATACTATCGACACGAATCCTTCGTGTCGTCTAATATAAAGGCTTGATTTGGAGCACGGCATGTTATGCCAGTTTCGGGTGCTCTTGTAGTTGGGCACCCCCTTGGCTCGACCCCAAAACCTGAGCCCCCAACCCTGTATCCGCCATACTCCCATCAAAGGTCACGAAGGCTTTCTTAAAATCCGGTCTCTTGGCATAAGCAATCTGCCTCTTACCAATGATTCTCATTCTCTTTCCCAAATAATTCTGAGTTCGCACCTCCCGCACCGGCAACCCATATATCTTGGTCAGGTATTCTTTCACTTCGTGCTTAGTCATTCGGGGCAATACGCGGAAGGAGGCCGAGGCCGGCGTGGTGGGCGTTGCATGGGATGCGGATAGGAGGACCATGGGCATGGTTGGCATCCATTGGAGGTTACCGAGGCTTGGTCGGAGGAGTTTGATGGTGGAGAACATTGGCCGGTGGTGGTGTACTGGTGGGGAAGGTAGATTGGTTATGTGAGGATGGTGTCTGGAGGTGTCTGGTTGGTGAGTCTTTTTATTGCGGGTATAATATTATTTTATGGTATTCGATTTTATGGGAAGAAAGGCCTCTCTACCCTAGGTAGAGACGGGAAGGTAAATATTGTACCTAACATACTCTAGGTATCGTACGAAAGAGAAGGGCAATATTCGTTCTCCGGGCCTAGGGTCAATATATTGACCCGTTGCCGGTCTCCCCTGCGGCGGTTAATGCCGGCGTTACAAGAACCCAGCCCCTATTCCCAGACCATAGGGAGCCCGTTCAGACAGAACGAAGAAACTACAAGAACGAAAGCCATCGAACAAGGTCTTGTACAATACAATAAAATGGAGTGTAGCACCCCCTCCCCCGACCCACATGACATCCGCTTCACTCTCGAAGCATCCAACAGCATACAACTATCGCCACACTACTCGACACCGCCAAAACCAATACCGATTCAAACGCGTTAAACGGGTCTTCCAGATGAAAGACCTAATCTAATATAATGTACGTCCCTCCGCCAAACCGTCTAACGATGCCCCGAAAAAACACCGACACATCCGAAGACGAGGACGAAGAAGAAATGATTTCTCTCCTTCCTCCCACTCCTTCTTCCGATGTGGATCGCAAGAGTGGGGGGTCCACCGGTCTAAATCATAGGAGGACTCCGGGACCGATGAATAATCGGAGGCATGTTAAAAATGCTGTGAGTTTATAGAGTTTGTATGAATTCCATTTTTTGAATTTTCCGTGTTGTTTGTTGCGGGTTTCTCTTGCTTGATTCTTGTTGGGAATCATAGCTTTCTTTTAGATTGCATTATCCATTCCCCGCTGTCTTGTCGCTTCCCGACGATGATGTGTCTCGTATTTTGCTTGAACGCACCCCAGATCTTAAATGCATTCGAGGGATATTGCGAGCACTCGAAACTGAATTGTATTGATTCAATTTCCGGTTTTGGTTATTTCGGATTGATCGTCAATTTGACGCAGGTCTGCGCCGTCTTTTTCTGCTTAGCCGATGCCATAGCGTTGTTTGATTTTTGAGCCGTCTTCTCCTGCTTTAATTGTTCTTCCTTTTGCACGATTATGATGATTACTTTGTTTCGTTGTTCTTTATCGTTGAAATGCGCCCCGCGCTTGTCATTTCATCGATGCATCATATTTAATTCTCACTTGAAATCATTCTGGCGATATTTTTGTTTTCGTACCTATGCTCTCATCCAGGAGGAAGAATTCAATCGCCGGTCTGCCACACCAATAATGTCTGGAAACAGTCAACGAATAGGGAAAACTCCGCATAAACTGCATCCAATGCAAACCAACGTCATCATGACTCCTTCCAACACCACCAAGTCTCAAAAAGACGTTATCACTCCGCAGCTAGTAGCATCTTCCTCTGTTGTCAACAATCACGACGCTATCAACGGCGTTGACCGCTCAAGGCAGCTTTATACCCCAGCACATTTTACATTGAGCAAAAATCCTCATCTTCACATGGATGGGAATCGTCCCGAGGTGTTCTCTCCAAATACCATTCGGATGACGGACAGTTTGGATAAATTATTGAGGGATGATGATGAAGATGATACTCTCCGGAGCGGCGCTGTGAACGTGGAGGAGGAGAAGTGTTCTTCCGTTATCCCTGGTGCGGGGGATCCGAAGGCATTGGTCGTGAATAAAGTATCTCTCCCATATGATGCTTTTCCGTACAATGCGGGGGATGCAAGCTCCGAGGGCGGCACGGCGACATTTCGTAGGATTCAGTCGTCGGCGTCTTCGGAGAGTTTGGATGATGAAGAAATGGTGGAATTTCAAAGTGCTGACAGCCAGCAAGATGTCTGCTTGGTTACAAACGATGTCGTTGTTTCGGCGGACCGCGAAGAAAGTCCGAAGCCCTTGAATTTTGATGGGCGCCCCGGGGGAGCATTCGAACCCCCTATACATTCGTCGATGAAAATGATACACGGCACTGGAATCGACGCTTCTTCAGCGGGTGGCGGGGCGACCGTCGTAGGAAGCGGGCATCAAAGTTCCTTGTATACCCCGAAACCTCAGAGGACAATGCCTCGTTCCGCTGCATCGCAGCTGCACGCTCATGAATATCGTCCTGCTTTGCATTTCGATGCTCATTATATCCATCAAGGAAATCGACCGCTGCAACATCATGATCCGTTTTTTACCCCTTTGGTTGGAGCAGATCACCACAGTATGGGTTACCCCAGTCTTCATCATCCATATGCTCCATCCCCACCGACCTACCCACCGATGCACCCGACCCGTCATTATCCCCCAGCTCTGTCGCCTCAAATGGTTCCACACGGAAATAATGGCTATGGACATATCCCCCCTACTGTTGTCTCCCCTTTAACGATACCCGACTACCCTGGCCCTCATTATCCCCACTCGATGCACGCAGCGTCCTGGTCACCCATCCCACCTGAATTCGGCGCCAATCCAGTGTTAGGAGGGAGAGAGCAGTGGCACCCAGCACCAACTCTAAGAAACGTTTGGGGATCTTCTGAATTCCATCAACCTCCCAATGTCGCTGGTTTCGATCGTCATCATTCTCATCACCACATGGTTAATCCTCATCACCGCCAACATACCCATAATCAATATGGAATGGGGATACCCGGCCATACCTCACCGGACTTTGGATTTCATTCCATGCCGGGTCATGTATCGCCATTCATGCCCCATTATGCGATTCCTGAAACAGCTGATTACATTCACCACCAGCATCATTCTCTCGTCGCCCCCCACGCTCACCATCTCGTTCCAATTCCATCTCGACAGCGTTCAAGGTCGAGAGATGATGATGGTAAGAAATATCAGCAGCCCTATCAATCATCTGCTCCGACGTCTCCGACGAGGAAGTCTTTGGAAGGAGGGAGACAAGATGGTGGAGGAGGTGGATACGCTTCATCCCCGCGTGAAGGGTCTGGGCGTCCTCGAAAGGATAGTTCTGCCAGTGTCAATAGTGGTGTTTCAAGTTCAGCAAGTGTTGGAGGAGAATATCCTCTTTCCTCTTCTCACTATGCACAATCCAATTGCAAATCTTCGTTGTCTCCGCTGTCTCCCAATTCAGCGCTGCGTCAGGGACCACCCGGCTTACGAAGTACTTCGTCAGAGGATGAAACGGGGCACAGTTGGTTCACTCCTCACGCCAATGAGACTCTCTCGAAAGCAGTCATTGCGGGTACTTACACAAGCCAGCTGCAGCCGTTGGCACCATCATTCGTTCGCACAAGTAGTCAAACCTCGCTTAAAGGGAGGGGAAAAAAACAGCTACCTGAATCTTTGATGAACCAAACTCAAAACATTCCCTATTCTTATGAGTTACCTGGTGATAAGAAGCTAGTGAAGAAGTCTAACGTGAAGCAGCCAAGAGACCGCAGACAAACACAACCGGTGCAACCTAAGACGCTACACTCAAAATGCATACGCTCTGGTACCTCTGTCAATCTGGGAATCGTCTCCAAGAATGACGACGATGCGAAACGATCAGAATTCATCGAAAGTCCATCCGAGCGTGCTGCATTCAAAGAGTTTGGGCGTCAATTCCGACAAAAAGAAAATGAGTCGTTGCATGCCGCAAGGGAATATGCACTGTCATGTCTCTCCGAGTCTAACACGGACATATATCTCCCTCCTTCAACTCATTGGCGTGTTTTCCTTGAACTGGCAGATGTGGCTAAAAGATGCAATGAAATCGAAAACGCGAGAAACTATTATCGCAAGGCGTGTGAGCTTCAGCCATTAGCCAGCCAGGGGTGGTTGGAACATAGTAAACTTGAAGAAGAAAGCGGAAATCTCAGCGAGTGTGCAAGTATTCTTGAAGAAGGACTACGGTATTGTACCACCAACGAAAATCTGTAAGCCTGGTCTTTCCTAAATAACTCGTTTTGTGTCTCGCTGAACTATTTTCACAACTCTCTTTCTGTTGCGACAAAGACTTATTCGTGCAGTCAAGTTTCATGAACGCGTTGGTCAGTTGGACCAAGCTAGGCAGCTTTTGGGAAGTCTAAAGCATCTCCCCATTGAAAAATCTTGGAAGACGATGCTGGAAGGTGCTTTGTTAGAAGCACGCGCAGGAAAGTACTTGACCGTTGCAAAGGAAATTCTCAAATATCTGACCCACTATGTCCCTTGGTATGGTCCGCTGTATTTGGCTCACACCAAACTCGAGCGAGATTACGGCACTGCCGTGGATGCATTTGCAATTGTCGAGAGAGGTCTGAAAGAGCTCCCACGATATGGACCTCTTTATTTTCAGGCATTTTGCTTGCTAGAGAAAGAAGACTTGATGCACAACGCTTATGATCTCCCTCGCACAATGAAGATGGTCTCACGTGCTGACAACATAAGCAGAGAACTACTGTGGAAAGTTCATTTGGAAGCTGCTCAAATTCAAGAGAGGGCGGCAGCGCAACAAGTTCAAAACAACCCGAATTTGAACCTAAAAAAGTATCTAACTTCAACAAGGACAAGCTACGCGAAAGCTCTTATGCTCTGCCCACCGAATTTATGCTGGAAAATATGGCTGGCTAGTGGACGAACCGAGGTCTCTTGCGGAAATATGGATGAAGCTCGAATCCTCTTTCTTCGTGCTTATGACTCGGTTTCCGAAAAGGGAAGGTCGACTGTGCTTTTAGAATGCGCGCGTCTTGAAGAATTTTGCGGAGACTTCGAGTTAGCTCGTGCCATTCTCTGTAAAGCTAGGGTAGCATTCGGCAAGAGTGATTGGAAAGTATGGTTGGCAACGGTAAATTTGGAATGCAGATGTGGATTTCAAGAGCGTGCCGTTGACTTTGCCCAGAAATCCCTTGAAATTCATTCTGGTACAGGTTCGTAACAAAAAGGTGTTATTTCTTGTCTGAAAATTTCTTTAGCTGCTGCTTAACGCCTGTTGCCTTTCAACCATTCCATCTTGTAGGCCGCTTGTGGGCTAGTCTAATCCAACTTCGCCATGATTATGGTGAACTGCAACAAGTCAAAATATTGAAACGTGCTTTGCAAGCCGTGCCAAAGTCTGGAGAGGTGTGGTGTGAAGGAGCTCGAATTTTCATGAATCCGTTCTCTCCTACCTTTGACCTGCAGGCTGCAGCTCGACACTTATCCTTTGCTGCGAGGTTCACCCCTCAATATGGCGATAGCTTTCTCGAGCAGCTAAGATTGGATATGATTGATCAATGGTTGCTTCCCATTGCAGAAACTTTTATTGAGGACATGCACATCTCATTTTTATCGCTTGACAAAATGAATCTAAAAGAGGCTTACGCGTTCATAGCCGATCAAGTCAAGCATGCTGCTGATGTTATGAAAACACAGTTTGATAAAAGTGAAATCGCAAAAGATGTGTTGGACACATCGGATTTGGAGCTGCATTGCTCTAGTGCTGATCCGAACTATGGACATCTATGGTTTCAATGTCGCAAGAGCCCTATTGACACAGCGCGTGAANGACACAGCGCGTGAAGTGATCAACCGAGCGAAGACTATGTTGGGGTCAGATATTGTCAACTACAATTTTGTCTATGTCGCGGCGATAGTCCGCCGTGCGGGAGTTCTACTGCTTCTAAATTATCATGCAGACTTGATCTACCATCCTAATGATTCAGGCATGATTGAGCTACTTCCACTGGAGAAAATGCCTCCTTTTCATTCAAATGAGTGGGATGCTGTAGTGAACTCACTACTAAGAAAAGCACCTTCGTTGAACGAGATGCTTTGGGGCGTGGGGCAAGAGGATAATGAACCAAATAAACTTTCGGGGCAGATGTTTGTGACTGGTTGTGTTGATAGCAATAAAAGTTGGGATCAATTATCATTGACAGAAAAACAAAGAATACTCTTTGGCAGCGATTCTTTGCTCAGTTAAGGATATTGATCTCTCGTCCAGTCCTTGGTATGAATTGCATTGTAAAGACAAACATGAGCAGCTAGAGCTTTGTGCTTGGCTCTCTTTATATGATACGACTTTTAATTAGTTGACAGAACATAATTTGCAAACTGGCTTGAACAATTTCTGAAGCTGTCATGTGACTGTTTACGCCAAACATAACTAGTCACGTTTACTAAGCGGTTCGACAATCATGTCTTACCCTCCTCCCAACAATAGGCCTTTTGATACAACAGATGGGACAGGTATTGGCTTTGATGCCATTGTTGCCCTTTTGAGAAGCTTGAAAAGACCTGTTCCAATTGGGATAGGAATGCCCATAATGATACATTCAGACACGCCATCAATGGCATCGGTCCTACCATGAACTGCTGCATCAAATAAGTGGTCAGTGGTCTTCTCGAAAGAGGCAAGCATCAGAACACTTTCCCTCATCTTTGCGACCCCAAAGCGAGTGATACCAAGAACTTCCCCTTTGAAAGTCATGACATCTGACAAAAAAGAGAATTCACCAGGTCATGAGAGCAAATGACGTGACACAAGTGGGCAGGCCCGCGAGCAATTTACCTGATAAAAGGAGCAAATGCCGGCTATCAATACCAATACCATAGGCATTCATAATATAAGAAATTTCTGAGGAGATGGATGTCCGTGCCGCTTCCACGCCCAACGTTTGCTCCACTTCAATGATATGATTTGTAGTCGTATGTCTTCCGTCAACACCAGGACTCCCCATCACTTCGGCAAGTCCGTACCCTTCAACAAGAAGGTGATAATCTGTTTTGCCTCCTTTGTTTTCTTCATTAATGACAGCACGGTTGACAGTTGATATTCCTTGAACGATGACTTTAGGAAGAGCGACTTTAAGAGATTGCATGATAAAATAAGTAGGTGTTTCACCCTTATCAGGCACAAACACTCTTAGCTTCGATCTCGATCCTTTTTTGACCAGAACATGCTTTTCAGATAACATGCGGAGAACTGGAGGTCGAGTCTGGCCGCGTACTCCCTTTAAAATACATCGCCGCACCGAAACTGCATCTATATTGAGCCGAAGCTGTCGAATCGCATCTGAATCAAGCTGAATGGACAGATAACAGTCTCCACTGGAGTAGACCTCTTTTATATAAGTAGCGACCTCTCCGAGTGTTGTCTTCTCGATGCCAGCCTTAACAATTCTTGCTCCTACTTTGTTGTCACTTTGGACCAGTTTTGCCGTGATGATAGGAGTGGATATGTTCTTTGAGGCATTTATGATTTCTTTGAGCCGAGGCACTCCGAGCGTAACGTTCATGCTGGAAACACCAGCAAAGTGGAATGTCTATAATTGATTTTAAGGACAATACGCAAGAATAAGTCACTATTGACGCAAATAACAAAATGATGAAAGCAATTGCTTACTTTGAGAGTCATCTGAGTACCTGGTTCACTGATACTCTGCGCACCAATCGCACCCACTGCTTCTCCCGGCTCCACCATTGCTTTTGTGTACTTTGATAGCGCAATCCTCAAATACTCGTCTACTTGGGTACTAGTAAATCTGCAACTGTTCCAGATACGTTGCTGGATGTGACATTCCTCGCAGGATTCGAGTGTTTCCTCTTGTTTCTTCACAATATCCTCAAAGAAAGATCTTATTTCAGCCAAGAACTTCTTTCCTTTTGGGAGCAGACTCTGAAATTGGTCTGTGTTCAAGGACTCTTCTATTTTATCCAGCAGCTCCTGCTCAAGGAGACAGGGCTCTTCCACACACGGAAAGGATTGGGTAATGGTCAAGTGTAGCCGATCAAAATCTACAGGGCGATCATTATTCTCCATCTTCTCTGGGTTCAATGAATCGTCGCCGTACGTGAATTGCACAACAGTATTTTCGCTATTTCGAACGGAGTTGTCATATCGTAATGACAAATCTTCGAGAGCCTGATTTGTCGGAACCAGTTAGATCAAGTGGGTTGAAGTAAATGAAATGGCATATGAACCCGACACACACGTACCTTCATTAACCGACGCGCCATGTAACCAGTTTCGGCGGTCTTAACGGCGGTATCGACCAAACCCTCACGACCTCCCATGGTGTGAAATATGAACTCGGTAGCCGTCAAACCAGAGTAAAACGAATTGGCAACGAAGCCCTTTGCTGAAAATCATAAATACATTCGCAGTTAATGGAGATATTATCAAACATGAACATTGAAATCGTCGACTCATGCCAAAATCTTACCTGGAGGGGTCAAACTGTGATATTCAAAGTGTGGCAAAGTTCGATTAACAAACCCATCTTGAATACGCATACCACCCACAGCTTGCTGTCCGACACATGCCATCATCTGCGATATATTCAAAGGACTTCCTTTCGACCCACACTCTGCCATGATTCGAGGAGTATTGGACCAAGGTAAAGCTTTCATGGCCTCTTGACCAGCAGCTTCACGTAATTTACCCAATATCCCATTTAATATTTCTTCCAAGGACTGCAGTAAGTCACATCCTGGTCGTAACTCAAGTGTGCCTTCGTCATACTTTTTGATAGCGTCCTCCGCCTGATTACGAAAAGGCAACAGCTGTAATGAGCACGAGTGACAAGGCTAAGTACACTCCACATGATAACTGATTACCTTCCGGTATCCTTCACTCAAAATGTCGTACTTCATCTTTTTAAGCTTTGCTGACGGTGAAACGTCACTTATACCCATGCTGAAGCCCTTATGCATCCCAAAATACCTCGCGCAAAGCTTAGAAAATCGATCCATGAATTTCGCAGCCTCTTCTGCACCACAGTCTCTGAGCAAGACATACAACAAGCCCGTCTTACTGCCATCTCCGATTGTCTTTTTCGCAATATTGCCAGATATCAACTCACTGCTTCGAAAAGCTACCCATCCATCATTGGGACAAAAATGCTTCATTTTTTTGTTGGTATCGTAATTCTTCTCCTTCAATGTTAAGAGTGGACCACACGAATATTGGTTTCGTCCCGTAGACGTTATTGAAGAGGATGAGGATGAGAAAAGAGTGGCAATCAATTGAGTTTGAGCTGATACCTTCATGGACTGAAATATGTCAAGAGCACACCACCATACCTTCATCTCAAAATTCACCAAGGAAGTAGTATATCGATTCGGTTTGATGATGCAAGTAAACACCTGCTTCCCCGTCCAAAGCGGCACCGGCTTCAAAATTGCCGGAATAGGCACATCTACCTCTTCCTCCGCCAACCCAAAATATGCCACTAATGAACAAAATATATCCTTCGAAAAGAACTGGTCTCTCTGCGTAATCAAATATGCCGCGCTGAGAAAATCCTGCGAGGCAGCCACCAGCGGCTCTCCGTTCCTGGGCGTGGCGAGATTGTGATGTACACCCATGAGCATTTTGGCTTCGCTTCGTGCCTCTTCCGTTTGAGGAAGGTGCATGTTCATTTCATCTCCATCAAAGTCGGCGTTGTAGGGGGCGCAGACACAGATATTAAATCGAAATGTCCGCCAAGGCATAACTTTTGCGTGATGGCTCATGATGGATAGTTTGTGAAGAGAGGGTTGACGATTAAAGAGTACAACATCGCCGTCTTCCATGTGACGTTCGACAATGTCTCCTATGCGTAACGATTGCGCTGCGCGTTCTCGGTCACCAAAGGCGAGGGATTTTACGAAGGAGTTTTCACCCGCCTGACGAATGAGATTTGCTCCTGGATGCACATCCGGTCCGTTTCGCACTCGTTGTCTCAGTTTTTCGATGTTGTATCGCGACACTTGTTCGGGATACGTCATGATTTTGGCAACATGCACTGGAACCCCCACTTGATCGACACGCAAGTTCGGATCTGGACTGATGACAGTTCGTGCGCTGAAATCGACACGTTTTCCACTGAGGTTGCCACGAAACCTCCCCTGTTTGCCTTTGAGACGCTGACATAATCCACGAATCGGCTTGTGTCCGATTTCTCTCTTGAGTCCAGGCTATTTGGTTATGAATGGTCACGGTCATAAAGATTGATCGAAAAAGTAACCAGAGATCATGAGAGGATCAAGAGTTTCGAACACGGCGTTGGTCTACCCAAATAAATGAAGGAACATGCAAGAAACTCACTTGATCCCCGTTAATGTACGCAGCCACTTGTGATTGCAGTACATCCCAACCCTGACAAGAAAAAAAGAGATTGATAATTGACATCAAAATATTAAATAACACGAGTCAGTAGAAAACTTCAAGGTGACCATCGCCCCTCACCTCCATAATAGTCTTGGTCTGCGGATTCCTCGTCATATTCAACTCCAAAGCCACATTCACATTAATAATCTCCAACAACTTGACCGTCAAATCATCCTCATTGCTCCCCCCGCCCCCATCCATCGCCACACTCGGTCGAATCGGCACGGGCGGTACCAGCACATGCTGCAATATCAAATTCTCCGGCCTTCCAATCCAAGGCGTCACCCACAACACCTCACAATCTTCGTCGGTGATGGCCTGGAACAAGGTAAGCACTCGGGTGGGCAGCAGGTCCTCCACGGCCACCTTGATAGCGTGTGATATATCTGGATTGGAGGCCATGGCCCCGCCAATGGAACACAGCAGATCTTCCACCTCTCCCTCCATCTGTCGCCCCTTGTACCTCTCGTGTACTATTTTCAAGGTGGGCGCCCCGTGCACCTTCTTGACCGTCCCGTTGGGTTTGTGACAATAAGGACAATGTTTGGCCTTCTTGCACTTGTCCAATACCTTCTTGAAGGAGCTCGCGCGTCCCAAAATGTCTGTGCGTGGATTCCTCATCTTTCTGAGTACGGACTTTCGTTCCGAGTCTGCCAACAGCACGCGCGAGCAGGTCTTGCAGATGCACTGCAACAAGTTGAGAGTGTGCTTGAAGTAACCGATGTGGAAACAGGGCAGGGCCAGGCGAATGTAGCCAAAGTGTCCGGCGCAATCGGCCAGTTTGAGTTTGCACGTGGAGCATGTGGATGTCTTGTCGGACACGCCCAGGCGGGGGTCGAGGACGCCGCAGGGGGCGGGAGCGCGGGAGGGCATGGTGAAGAGATCGCGGGAGGTCACTTGAAACTCGGCCAGGCGCTGCATGTCGCTGGGAGAGAGAAGACCGAATTGGAGGTGAGAAATTTGTTTGGGCGCGTTGGATTCGGTGAGGAGGGATTGCGTGAGGGTCATCGTGGTGGCGGGCATTGTGGCACAGTTGGATCGAGACGCGGTGTGCAGTGATGGGTGGGTGAAACGCGAAGGATTCGGTTGAACGATGTCAACAAACGAGCGTCAACTGAGAATGATGCACGAAACACTGGCAACTATGGATTGTGATTGGAGATGGTGCTGCCGTAAGGTAATGTGTTACAAAAGTCGACGGGTGTGGCCAAAGATTGACGATTGATCTGTCAACTTTAGAGAATGATGTCATCCCATCGCCATGGTTTGTCGATGGATCAGCGCACGGTATAGGCACGGTGTGTAGATCGACGTATACAATACTATCGATATTG
>JALLPC010000202.1:0-15680 GCA_036940045.1 Stephanocyclus meneghinianus | reverse complement strand
AATAAGTGGAATAACACATTTTTATTCCTGTTATCTGCGTATTAAGAGATGCCCTTTACATCACTACAACCTACTACAACATAAGCAACCACCGCATCATTATTACATGATATAACAGCTACAAGCATCAATCTGTCGTATTCCACTATGGACAACCACGAAAGCAACAACACAGAAGCCTACGATGAGGCCGTCAAAGCCCTGCTATCACCACTTCACCAAGCCACCTCTCCAGACGAAATTCGTGCCTCTGCAGCTCGTAGAACAAATACTCTTCAAGACATGCAGCTATACTTGCAACGCATTGGTCTGGACGTGAACAGCGGCCAAGCTGAAAACATTCCAAGATTAATCTTTCACGTTACAGGCACGAAAGGCAAGGGGTCTACACTGGCGTTTTGTGAAAGTATATTGCGCAATGCTTACAATCTAAATACGGGAATGTTTACGTCTCCCCATTTGGTTTGTATTCGGGAGCGGATACGAGTCAATGGACAACCGATTTCAAAAGGAACGTTTGCAAACGCGTATTGGTCAGTGAGAAGAAAGCTGGAGAGTTTCATTAATAAGGATGTTGAGGATGAAATCGATTCGAATAGCGATGATTTGCCAGAGCTACCGGTATTGCCTGGGTATTTCCGGATGTTGACTCTGATGGCGATATACACGTTTTGCCACTCTCAATCTCCCATAATTGAAGCTATTCTTTTGGAAGTTGGGATGGGTGGGCGTTATGATTCTACGAATGTATTTGAACCTTCCATTCCTTGCCTCACATCAACATCTATCCCGAAGCGAATTTTGGTGAGAGGAGTAACCCTGATCGACTACGACCACATGCGCGTGCTTGGGTCAACATTGGAACAGATTGCATGGGAAAAGGGTGGAATCTTTACGTCTAATAAATTAACAAATATCGGAAGGAAAGATGGAGGCTACTCTGCATTTATAGCTGAGTATACAACATGGGCCAAAACTAACAAAAAACAGGGGGAAAGAAATCAATCGTCAAGGGAAGCAAGCTATAACACCACTGTATTTGCAAGCGGCACCAATATACCTGCAGTATTGAATATCCTCCGCTACATTATCAGCAATGATATGCAAAATGGCCATCTCGAAGTTGTGGATAATTGTTCGATGGATGCTTATCCCGCAGTTGGTCTGCAAGGACATCATCAGCGAAGCAATGCAGCTTTAGCTGTGGCTATGTGCTTGTATGCAATGAAAGAATATCTCGCTTCACCTTGTGTGAGCCCCAAAATTATGAAGCAAGCACTTGCTCAGACATTTTGGCCTGGTCGTTGTCACACTGTATCACTCCCGAAAATAATAAATACACAGAGTGGAATTGAAGCATCCGTAAATCTGCGGTGTGATGGTGCACACACTGCAATATCTATGGAGGCGTGTATTGATTGGTTTCGATCTGTAGCATTAGCCGATGGCAGAATCTACAGAGTACTAATTTTCAACTGCAGCCATGAGCGCAATCCCCTTCCTCTTCTTTATAGTCTCCATCAATCAAAGTTGTTTGATGCTGTCTATTTTTGCCGTGCAGACTTTGAGAGACCCAGTATGGTAGCAAAACGATTAGAAGGACAATGGTACAAACAAGACCTTGATGGAATAACGCTGGAAGACATGTGCGGCGTTTTAGAAGTTGGCAGCTGTGTAGCATTGACGTGGCAGGAGACACTTGCCAATGTGTGGAAGATTTTCAATTCATATGAAAGACATATAAACGTCATTGATAAAAGGAATACTGTTGAATCAATACCGGACGTTGAATTTGGTATGAATGTCAAAACAGCTCTCGCGTCAATGCAAAAGAAGTTTTCAGCTTATCTTCTTAATAAGCATTTGGGCAACACAAATTTTCGTGTGGAGATTTGTGTAACGGGGTCTCTTTACATCGTAGGATCAGCATTGGAGGCCGCTGGTTGGGAAGAAGGTAAGCTGATCAGTTAAAATTGAATACGTAAACTAACGTCTTCAAAACTCCAAGCGCTATTACAATAAAACTAGTTTATGTTATGACGTTGTACGCTTCGTCAGCCCCACGATATCTTCGATGTCATCCTTCTAATGGGGCCTTATCTCTTGAACATTTTTAAAATGTTGCTACGATGTTCCCCATCCTCTTTCCACTTCAGATCACTTGAGGTACTGAGTCTTTCCTTGATGGTCTTAACAACGATCTGAACTGCCTCGTCCACTTTGGTTTTCTCCTCCCCATACACGAAAACATAAGGGTCGCAGTATTTAACTGGAATATTAAAAATATCTCCACAGATAATGATCGTGCATCCGGTTTTGTGGCGTACATCGCGCAAAACTCCTGTGTGTTTGCACATCAAGAAATGACCGATGAATTCCTTGCTGTTTGTGGTGGGGTTCCTGATATATGGAAGCTCCACTACGTCCATGTACACTCGATTCTTGAAGTCACTGAATGGGTTACGTTGATGAACAGAGGTGCTATACTCATTTATGTACCCATGAAAGAAATTACAAGAGATGGCAATTTCGTAAAAAAGTCGTCCTTTTGAACCGTCTGGAAATTTAAGCACAATATTTGTAAGACGGCATACGTGAGTCTCAAACGAAAAAAACTTTTGGTGTCTAAAAAATATAACGCAATGAATGCATTGACTCACCGTTGTGAATGTGGTCTAATAGAATGTTTTCCACATCATCTTTCGCGCGGCGTATGTTCTGCTTAGCATCAAGAAATGAACCGCTCTCATATGATTGTACAAACAGGTATGTGGGATCATAATTATTTGAAGAGTATCCTGTTCGTCTCGATTCGCTAATCTCAATAGCGCAATTAGTATTGGATCCAATACGACTGATGTTCGAGCCATTGTTTTGTAAGTAATCTTCCGCAAGAAAGAGGCAGCACCGTGATGTAAACAACATTTTGAGACGGGGTTTAAAGTGTAGGTAACGCAGATGCTGTTCACAGTACACTCACGATGTAAACGAGCTTTGGATGAATCGTCGTAAACAAGCCACGGAGGAAAATGAATCCTACAATAAACAGAGCTAAGCTTGTTGCGACCAATCACGCCATTACTAGTTTCACAGCGCGAATTTCCTCTTTGGCAATGCAACGCATCATCTACCCTATCCTTGATCATATAACTCGTATTCACCTCAACGACGGATTTTCTTTCTGGGCTCGACGTCTTTATGGAGACGCCCTCGGATTCATTCGAAGCAGTGTGGGAATACCCATCAATGGCGTCGATTATTGCTCGGATCATTCCTGTCGCTGCGTCAATGCCAGAGGTATCGCCGGTGATTCTAGCATGTAATGGCTCGTTACTGCCCTCATAACCATTCCTGGTGTTTCCCTTACCTCTGATGTCAATCATACATCCGGTCTTCGTCTGAATGTCACGAATTATTTCACCATTTGATCCTATAATACGCGAAATGTGCGCGATCTGAATTGGGATTTTAACGAAATTCGTTGGATTCTTTGCGAGGGGGCTGCTTTTTGCTTTGGCGAATCCGTGAAGTGAATCGTTCTCCATTGACACGATCTCTTCATCTTTTTTGTTACCGTTGTCGGATGAATAAAGGCGCTTCGGTTCAGCTGCGATAATATCTCCACATTCCGTATTTTGATTTAAGGAATTTCTACCAAAATGGCCATCTTTTTTGAAACACGAGCGCTTTGGAGACTGGTCTAACCTTTTTTCTTGATCGTCGAAAAATGAAGACTTGCGTTTGCAAATACCTTGCTTTGAAGATTGGTCTGGTGTCGTTTCACTTTCGGTTAGGGTGCTTGGGCTTGCGAGGGGACATCTGTTCTCGTCGGTGGCAACATTTTCATCAGAGATGTCAACAAGGCCTTCTTTGAAGCAATGGTTAGCTGCTGTCGTCGCAACGGTACGATTAGCCGGACCAGATAATGCAAGTTTCGTTGGTTGATTATCTTTGTGTCTATACTTGAGAGAGTCCATAGGAATATCATATTCAATATGAAAGCGACCATCGTCATGAAGAACTTTTACTATGTAAACACACGAAGTCAAATCATCTTTTTGCATGCTGTCGTGGATGGGTGGTTGCTTGGTGAGATTTCGAGCCATCTGTTCTTCTTTGCTCGCCATGGCCTTCCATCCTTGTACAAGGTCTCGTGCCATCAGTGAGATCGTCGTGTTTGTGTGTTTTTTAAGTTTGGAGACAACCAAACTTATTCGAGTCTCTTCGAGCGTCTTGAGGTCGACCGTGATATTATTTAGACCGCGGAGAGCTGATATGATTTCGTCATGTTGTCGTTCGGAAGAGGTGTTTGTGGAGAGTCCTTCTAACTTTTGTTTGATTGCAAGAACTTCTTTTAAGAGCTCATCTGAGTCTTTCACTGCATGCCATTTCTCTATTATTGAACTTGCCAATCTGGCAACCTCTTGATTCTCATAAGATTTCAGTTTAGAAACTGTTGCACCAAGCTTTGTATAGATTAGAGTTTCATAGTCGACAGTGATGTTGTGAAGACGTTCGAGTAACTGCAATACGGTCGAAATGTGTTGGGGATCAGACGGTGGCTTATGAAGACGAAAGATTCTGTGATTTTCATGGGCCAGAGCAGCTTTAATTTGAAGTAATGGCTTCGTTGCTTCGATGTTACTAGTGTCATCGAAATCCTGAACATTCTTCAGGCGACAAAGCAAAATCTCTCCGGGAATCAGAGATTCTTCTGCACACGTAGCTCTGTCAGATTTGTCGTGAGGGGTAAAGTGAACAGGGCTACCAGGACCATAGAGCAGTTCTTTCTCTGAAAAAAAATTGCATTCTGCATATTGCATGAATCAAAATCAATCGAATTAAAAATGTCCGAATCAACAGAAAAATTTCCCCGAGAAGAGAGACTCACCTGAGGCCGACGTCTTCTTGTCATCGAACTTGTCAAAATTTGCGCTCGATGTGACTTCATACAAGATAGTCGAAGCTACTAAATCGAGGTAAACCGCGGAAACGAAGCCGTCGCTAAAAGAAAGCGCTTCGGCGGCATCATTCGTTGAGGCACCGCCCCCTAAACCCAAATGAGACGCCCATTTATTCACTGGGAGGTCACTTTGTTCCGCCATACCACTCTTGGATTCCAATTCGATACCACTCCATTCGGCGCCAACGCTACCATTGACGATACCGCTCTCGTCGCCTCGGCCCGACCTCAGATCATACCAAACTTTGCACCCGATAGGAAATGGCAGATTTTGGCACTGTTCGGGGTGCAATTTCATACGTGTGGCTGCCGTAGACGCCTTCATGATTGCCGTGCTTTAGTAGGAGTTGTCGTGCGTTGTCGTTGTCTTCGGTTGTCGTCCATGAGAACGTTTGATGGAACAAAACCATACATATCTATATGAATGCGCGACTTGTAGGGACACATGGCGCGAACGAATAATTTACCCGCCAGATGTCGTGCGATCTAACGCATAGACGATGGTTGACTACTAGGTCCTATGTCTGGAAGATAGTAGTAAGAGAGGATACCCGCTGTCGGAACCGTAGCTCACTGATAGAATCCGTACAGGACGTTAAAATAGAGGTATTGTATTATAATCAGATGGCGCCATTATTCTGACAGGTGCATCGCCCCTGCATCGCCCCCATCATCTTCTCCATCGCCGCCAAACCGATCGTGCCTTGTGGGACCCCGCATGGCTTGTGATTTGAGACTGCATCTTTCTTTCCTGCGTTACGTCATCGAGTCTCTTCCAACGTGACGGACGACAACTTCCAAACTCCATCAAAGCCAGAGATTCATTCAATGCCGTCACCGGCCGTTCGCACCCAAAGTGACGTCCATCTACCCGACGAGAATGAACATGGACGAACACCAGAAGAATCTAACGTCAAAGATCAGAATAACGAACTGTCGAAAGCGATAAATGCCGAGGTTGATGGCGTGGATTCTGGGACAATCAGGATGGACGGCGGACCCAAAAGTGGCACCACACTCGAGCCAGTGAAGTGCAATGACAACGGCGATGCCGTCTGTTGCAAAACTTGTGACTCTACGCAAGAATGCGAGGAAGACGTCGACAATCCAGGTGATTATTACTGTAAGTGCTGTTGGGAGGAGTACGCAATAGTGCTTAGTCAACAGCAACAAGTAAGGGAAGCAGGTAGAGTCAATGGCAAAGATAGCATATGCTCTAACGTTGCTAGCGACCAGTCGCTCCACATTGAGTCGGAAACAGCCCACTCTTTGACGACACAAACTCAATCCGAATATCAGATCGAATCTTCGCAGCAGCTTCACACTCAAACATTGACACCATTGGATGATCAACGGAGTCAGTCGCCTCGAAAGATGGATTCGCAACAGGAATTAAGGGGGGAGAGAAATGACTCAACACCAGCAACTTCACATGTTCTTTTGTCATCGCAAAACGGCGCATGCAGCGCAAAGGAGACTAGCAATAAAAATGTGTTGCTTGCAGATAGAGATGTTCTCACGCATGTTGATACTTCAAAATGCAACCTGGATGCTTATGAACGAGACGATAGTCAGGATAAAGAAACGTCGGCTATCCGTGCAGCAGTCGAGAATGCCGTCAATCCTGACGAAACAACATGTTACTCTGAGAATAACGTCATAGAACCTGAAATCGTTGATGTCGAAACAGGAAGTATTGGCGAACTCAATGATGGCGGTCTCAAGAACGAAAAAGCCGAAGCTATTGTCAATGTGAAAAATGGATCGTCTTTTAATGAATATGACGAGATGCCTGGGATTGATGTCGTCGGCGATGCGCATACTGGTTCTGACAACATTAAATATGGACATGAGATTGAGGCAATCCCTCCTGACACAGTCCCAGTTGTCGATGAGTCAAAAGACAAGAATACAAATGATAAAAATGAGGAATGCCAGAACTACAGCGGACGCGACCCGAATATCGTAAAAGAAGATATCCTGACTGTCATTGACGAACCAGTTGACAAAGGGGCTGAAATCAAGACAGCAGCATGTGATGAGGATAATGATCACGACAACAATGACGAACAGGATGACCAGGATCTTTCTCTTGGGACGCAAGAAATGGTTGATCCTTTCAAAGTGAATGGTTTGCTAACGCAAGCGGGTTCTCTCTCGGGGGACGATGACAATAACACTGACGCAATGAATGAAGATGTCAAAGAAAAAGACGAAGACGTTATTGCATGTCATTCTACAGTAGAACATGGAGGCGCACCAGACAGTGCTAATAACTTGGGTGACACCAAAGATCATCGACTTCCAACAATTGAGACTTCGAAACAAGTGGTCATCTCTGCATTGACCTCGCCATCGCAAAATCCATGTCTGTCCATTCGTCAAAGTATCGAAAACGAAGATCAAGTCGCGCTAAAGGTTATTCCTAGCACCAAAGAAGCAACCACGAATCGTGTCGATTGCCCTGATTCTCCTATAGACGGCGAGACTCAAGACATTTATGGCGCAGAAACACAGATCCTTCCATCTTCAACTCTTCAGCCTTCTGCAAATGAAATTCAAGAGGCGAGTATTGCTCAGCCGCAGCAAATCGATTTGAACGATAAACTTGTTTATGAAGATGCCGGAAACCGCGTTACCGTAAGATCATGCAAGGGTACTGGACACGAAGCAGAAGACGTTACTGGGCACGTACACTCTCATCCTTCTGAGGATGTCATTGAAGGTTACGATGAAATGAAACTAACCCCGGAAAAAGGTCTGTTATCTTCGGTATCATATCCCAAGGATCATCTCGAAAACAAACCAGAAGTGAATGCTCCAGTCACCTCCGACGATGTTAACTATCACCTTTCGTGTGACGACCATCCAGGATCCCAACATAAACTGTCACAGGATTTGCTTGAAGAACCTTCTATGAGGGGAAAGGTCATGGAAGAACTCGATGGAATAGTAGCATCCAAACCGCCAACATCTCGTGTATCCCACTTGAGTGGGCGTCGTAAAGACGGGGAACAACATGCGACGGAGTGGCTGTCCAGCCGCGATAAGATTCGTTCGCCGCGATTGATTTTGCCACCATTGAAAACAGACAAAGATAAGGAAAGCGACAAAAGTCGTTTCGCGAAGGACATTGCAGAAAAAGATTCCTTCGATGCAGATGAGTCCGATGACAGCTCGATGTTTGAGTGCCATGCACACCCACACGAAAATGATTCCCTCGAGGATACACAAACTCAAGACAAGTATCTAGAAAAAAAGACATCAAATTTCAAGCGTCTTTCGCGAGGGACACACTTGAATTCATCGAGGGGCAAAGCCCCATCACCCAAGTCGTTCAGTACACGAGCTTTGAATTCATCACTCGGACACAAACGTGGTGGACATAATGAATCGAAGAGTGTCATCACGCCCAAGGTGCTCAGATATCCTAAAGCGAATCATGAGCACATTGAATCGCACTCAGAGTGGGAAGATGATGGCGGAAGCTGTGGTGAAATTACTAAGAAAATATATCGTGAGGAGCAGTCCCAAACAAATCACCGTGCTATGAAACAGCTTGAAGAAATCAAAGAATTCACGAAGCATTTGCCGAGTGCAGAAGAGCTCAACAAACTCGCGGATCGAAAGCAACTGTTAGATGAAATTGCACAGCTGAATCGATCGCACTTCGAAGAGATAACTGAGCTCAAGGTAAGAGTATCATCTTTTGTGACTCCAAATGACTTGAATTCATGATAAGTTCTAAAGAAGATTTTTTCAGAGGGAACTTTGCAGACTTCAGCAAGTAATCAGACAGAAAGACGAAGTAATCAACGAAATGAATAAAGAAATTAGAGAAAAAGACGAAAAGACCAATTCTTCACTGAAGGAGAAGAATGATATAATAAAAAAGCAGTCGCGCGCCATGAATGAGTTGATGACCCGTTTAGGAGCGATTTCGTTACCGGTGTCTGCGGATAGAGAGGAACAAAGGAGCACCAAGGATGCTACTCATCAAGGTAGCGACGATGGGTCAGTTGTTCTTTCGGCATTAAAAAGACCTGGTAAAAGAGCGACATCTCGCGAAAGTGAAGCAGACACACGTCAACAGAGTTTCTCGAAAAAATTGGATGCGCATTCCCTTCCATTTTCATCTGAGATGTGGAAAGTTCTGCAGGAAAAGGGGTGGAAATACAAGACAGGCCCCGAACCTTACAACAAAGGTAAGACTCGCGGTGTTTCGTCCTTAAGATCTTCGTGTTACTTTGAGTCTGATAGAAAACGGTTTCGAAAATAACCAGTTTACGTCCCCCCTGATGGAGCCACACATGCAGGTACTCTGCTCGGCATTCATTTCTTCCATGGCGAGCAAGTAGTAGATGCTGCAATTGAACGAGGTCACATCAACGAAAATTGTGATTCCTCTCACTCATTAAGTGAATTAGCAGAGAATGAGTGGAGTGATTCTCTGCCAGTTGGAGAAAGTGGTGGGCAAATACCCGATACTCCTGTGGATGATGCCAAACTTCTTGGTCATTCAAAACTCATCACCCCGGAAACCGCTAGAATCAGTATTGAATTGGCAGCGAGTTTCATGGAAATGGACCAAGAGTCGGTTTCCTTCAAAGGCTTCTTGTTTAACCCTCTGTGGCAAATTTTAAAAGTTCAAGGTGCAGAGTCGAACCTAAACTGGAGCTACGAGAAGTGTAAAACATCGTCGCTATCAAGAAATTGGTGCTTCGTACCTCCGTCGTCACAGATGGGCTCTAGAGGAGAGAGGGGGGTTGATTTTTATGTTACCGAGGAAGAAGTTGTCTACGGAGTCTTGCAAGAAGCCATTACATTTACCAGCCTATCAACGTTGTTTTCAAAGCACTCCACGTTGATTTCGGCGCTTATGCAGATCCTTAGTCGAGCTGTCAAGAACAACATGGTAAGTTTAATGATCGACCACGTTACAAGCTAGCGTGTGCTGTGGTTCATGACTTCCGCGATTTTTATAGGAATACAAAGACGCATTAGAGGGGAAGAGTCCAAAAACTAGAACAAGAAGACAAGCTGTCGCCCTGCTTGATGCCTTGGAACAACAGACATCATCGTCTAAGAAGCGATTGAAGTCAGTCTCGCCTAAGAATGAAACGCCCATTGCGGAGAAGAGGAAAACCCCCAGTAGCACTTCGCTCTCTGATACATCGAGGTCAACAGGAAAGAAAACGAAAATAGGTTCGAACAATTTAGCGGCCTTCCATTCATCACAGACTCAAGGAAATGAAGCAGTGACACCGTCAGTCAATCGAAACAATCCTTCTGGACCACTAAGTAAATATAAATTTTTCTTCTCTGGAATTGATAAGGCTCACTCAATCGATTCACGAATAAGGAAACTCGGCGGGCAATTAATTACCATCGACAAAGATACCTCAGAGAAAGCCCACGGGACAATATTCTTCTTATCAGATTACACGTTTTGGCGCCGCCCAAAGTATATTTTTGCTGCGGCTCTGGGTGTGCCGATGCTTCATTATGAATGGTACGTCTCTGAGTTCATGGCTCAACTCATACGTGTGTGCGTAGTACCGACGCGAGATCTTTTCTTTTCAGGCTTACTGACTTAGAGCAGAAATTTAGACAAGGAGGCAATGCAAAGGCAATGAGTTCTGATCTATACCAAAAGCATCGGCTTCCTATTGGTCTTGATCATTCAACTGGTGTGTATATCCTACAACGAGCATCACACGCCCGTGACTGGCTTCGGCCAGGATTTATCGGAAGGGACGAGGGCGAGCCCATTTTTAATGGAATGACTATTGCTATTGCTGTGGACCCAGCAACAGAGTCTGAATGGTAAGCCACAAAAGCCACGGCCAGCATACCTTAGTTGAATTGAGATTTGGTGAAAATATTTGTCCCGCTCATGGCATCAGGTTCTATATTTCCTTTCAAATTCGGCCAACGTTCCGTGCGTATCCTCATGACTCGATGCTCTTTGTTCGTACTACCTTTGTACATCTAGGCAAGCCATTCTTTCGGCATTGGGCGCTTCAGCCATTACATTGAGTGGATCAAAATTAAAAGGAAAAGGACTAATTAACGGTGTTGACTGCTGTTTACTCAGCTCAGCTATGCTGCCCCCTCAAGCTACTTCCACGCCTATAAATGTATCAGAAATGATTCGTCGTATCCCGGACGGTGTGCCTCTTCTAGACCTTGCATGGGCACATCAATCAATAATTCAAAGAAAATGCCTCCCATTACATGGAGATCCCCGGTACGAAGTTCATCTAGATGAAAATGCTTTAGAATTCTCACGCACGATTTACTCCATCAAAAGCAAGTCCCGCAGATATGAAGTAGGAGATCTTGTTCAATTCAGCAATAGCTCCAAAACCACTTCTTTCGGAAGGATTTTAAGTATTAGGTGGGCTAAACAAGGTAGTCATCTGGAGGTTCAGTTGTTGGTTAGTCATGTTCGTCATATATAGTTGGTATCTGGAACACCATGTGTTTTGTTCACGTTTTCATTGCGCACACCATACCTCTCAGGAGAAACGTGGGGAATTCGAACTCATTGACTGCTCCTCCTCCGCCAAACTAAACATTCAAGAGCATTGTCTTGATGGTAGCATCGTTATGCTGGGCTCTAAAGATATACGCAACCTTGGATATGCATCAAAGAGTTCTTTAGGCAACAGCATTTTTCGACAGGTAAAGCCATTTCATGATTCTCAGCTGTAAGCAAGTTTGATGGGATTCAGAGGGAATGTGTGGCATGTGAACAAGGAATAAAGTTGGGGCTGAGGGAACACCTTGTTATCCTACATAAAGGACAAGAGAAGGAACTTTGATTCTATTTATCATTTACCCTCCAACCCAATTGGACTTAAATCAAGTCAACTGTTTCTAAAAATGAAGTCAACTTTCTCTAAAAAATCAAGTCAGGAGATTTACTCGAGCTACCATGTCCACAATTGCATACAAACGGAGGCGTTCACTACTTTTCTACAGTGGGCTGAGCAATGTGTGCAGGATATGGTACGTTCCTATGCATATTTGAAAAAGCCTAATTGTTTTTCAAAATAAATTTGCTTCGTGGACAGGTTCTTTAGCGGTCGGCTATTTTGTGAAATGCCTTTGTCTCATAGATGTGCCAACTGTTGGAACATGTAAAAATATTGCTCTGCACACTAACTCACTGCACATTGTACCCTAACGACTAGAAAGTTTGGACTGCTAATATTTCTCTACCAGTCTGGATTGTGCATACAATTCTCAGTGCCTGGCCAAGGCTCTGAACCACAGTTGTTGTGCCACCAGTGGCTGTCTGTCAGAGCAGCATCTATCACAACTGCATCCACGTGATTTTTCAATCTATCAGCACTTACACACCCAATGGGCAGCATACATATCATCATGGCATTTTGGCTACAAATACCTAGCTTCTTCACTTTTCTCCACAACTTGACTCCGTCACGTAACTACTCAACACCCCCCTCTTTCCCACGCTGCTCCTGTCCTCCCCATCACTACATCTCCCTCTTCACTTGTGAACTTCAGTCAAAAAGTGTCTTTGTCTTGCGAATATGGTACATGCTCACTGCAAATGTCGCTGAAGTGTCTATCAGCACTGATGCAATACTGGTTTTAATCTGTCCCCAAAAGAAACAGCCCCAAGTGCCTTGTCCGTAAAAATCCTATCACAGGGAGAAGTTCAACGGTGTATTCAAGTCAATTGGATGGAAGGACAGAGTCCTCATCTTCTTCTTTTCTTCTTCTTTTCAATGCTCCTGTCTTGTAGCAGGAAATTCTCCATTTGGATAAGGTGAACATGAACCAGAATTAAATCATGCTCCTCATCGGTGTAGTCATCTGGGAATTATCTTTTGAATGACCCATGGCCTACAACACTCTCTTTGTAGTTGATCATGCGGCGGTTTCCAAATACCATCATGGATTATCAGTCCCATGCTGTTAGTAGTACAGAGTAGGTGGAGCTACTGGTTTTATGCATTCGTCAGTCCTATTTCATTGGATATTTTGGCATGGGCTTTCCAAATGCTTCAGGAGGGGATGCTCTATCCCCAAAATCCTGGATTCAAGAGTAGGAGGACTTCCTGTCCTATGGGCTCTTGGTCAACTTAAGAGGTGCAAACTTGCGTTTTGAAGGTTAGGGCTTGGTTACCTCTTCTGGATGTAAAGACTTGCTTACTTTTCCTTCTTTGGCATGGTAATGGTGTTCAAAGTTACTCCAAGAATGATGTGGAGAATGTGACCAAGAGCATGATCTAATGCAGATCCTTTTAGCCTCTCTCATGATGTCTATACTTTGGGGGTGTGAGATCCTTGACTTCTTCTTGTCGCTGACCTTGAGATGATGTGCAAGATGACCCCTCAGTCTATGTTCCTTGCCATGGTCCTAGCGCTTGGCATGTCCTTGATCATCATGACAAGCGGGGTCCTTATCAAGGTAATTATCAAAACCATTAAGCTCATAGCATTTGGTTCATAATCGCTTCTTTTAGGATCCTTTGTTGGTACTCATGATGGTCCTGATGGTCATATAACCATGTGTGATTGTTTTGGATGCAATTGTCTCCTATCTTTCCCTGTGTGTCTTTCTTGGCATCCCTTTTGCCTTTGTGTTTGCTACTGTAGACACCAGCATCGCAAGAGCCTTCAAAGAATTTATGGAGTTCAAGCATGTCAGTTTTGATGATGCAGTGTTTCTTTGCATATTTTTCTCGAGGAGCCTTGGGCTGGGCAAAGAACATGTGTTTGTATAGCACAGTGTCACTGGAAAGTTCCAAGCATGGTGAAGGTGGGAAAAAGGAACAGAAACAAAAATTTAAGCCTTTCAAACTCCTGACAAAGAGATTGGATTTCTGATCCATTCATAAGGTTAAAATAGGTAGAAAACTAAAAAACATTGAGCTTTTTTCTAAGTCTCAGCCTAACTCTTTTTTGTAGGATATTACTTCCTGCCAATTTCACAGAGCATTCACTGCATCCCATGATCTGTGTAATCTACATGATAAATACTATTGAGTCAAATTAATGGGCAAACACTCTCACCACACTGTGCAGTCTGATTTTGATTTATGCGACTCACAATCTTTTGTACTTGTGTGCTGGTTATCATAGGTTCTTGTTGCTGAGACATGAATCAAATGAGTCAAATTTCTGAATAAGCTGAAATAATTATTTCAGATTTTCTGGATATTTCAACCGAATAGCTGAGATTGTTGAATAAGCTGACATTCACAATATCGTGTGGATTAAATACTGGTTTCTATGTGACAAGACTTAAAGTTTCAAAAATGCTGAGATTGAGAATTTCATCTCTTTTTGATTTTTCAATGCGGTTAAGGGAACTAAGTTCATTTATCTATCAGGTAAGGTGTTTCTCAAGTATTTACATTATGGAAGGACAAATATTATTGTCAATAAGTACCTAGGTGGAGACAATTTAGATTTTCAAAATAAATCAAATAATATATTTAGACCAAGAGACGATAATATAGAAATGTGTTTGGGCTAGAAGCGATTCCAAGATCAATTGTAGAAAACATTTTTTGGCTGGAAAAGATTAAAAGATCTAACTTAAATATTCGTTATAACTTATAAAATCTAGTTCTGTCAAACATCACTAAATTGATATTTCGCATTCTAGAAATGTTCTAGAAGGCTCTATGTAATGTTTTCCAATAGGCCTATATAGTAGTAATACCTATTGATGTTGGAAAAATTGGCGCAAAAATTGGGGATTGGTTTTCTTTTGGGGAATCTGTTTTCTTTTGGGGAATTCGTTTTCCTTTGGCTTTTACTAATTTAATTACTATCCCTATGTTGACTGATTCGACATCCAATTTTCTTTTGAAGTAATGTGCTTTTGGGAGAATTAGTTTTCTTTTCGGAGATTGGCTTTTTGCTTATCTCTTAAAATTAATTTAAAACAGCCCCAAATCAATGGACACATCTGATCATGGGATTATCACCACCCTACCATTGGCCATCAACTCTTATCTATTATGGGCACTGTAACGTCTACCCTGAAAATGCTCTCGTAAGAATGGTTCTGAGAACACCCAAAAAAATTGAGAGCTGGGACCCCACACAAACATCATTTTTATTATGCTCATCAAGTCTGGTGACATCCTGGTGATATCAATTACATGGAGGACTTTCAAGCTGTCACAATATGTCAATGCTTTTATTATTGTTGTATGTGCCACACAATATAAAACCATCATAATTACTACACTTGAAAAAGGATACTTGTGACATTACTAGAAACCAAAGAGGTGTAAATACCTTTTGATATGGTAATAATCAGTTTTCCATTCATTCCCTGACCCCAGCCATTTTCATCAAAAATGGCTGAAATATTCAAAAAAAATTGAAATTCTCACAAATAAGCCAATTTATTTTGCTTAATATGCTTAAAAGTATCTAAGGTAGTGTACACAAAGAATCTAACCTTA
The DNA here is from genome assembly GCA_036940045.1 of Stephanocyclus meneghinianus. Taxonomy (NCBI): domain Eukaryota; phylum Bacillariophyta; class Thalassiosirophyceae; order Thalassiosirales; family Thalassiosiraceae; genus Stephanocyclus; species Stephanocyclus meneghinianus. The sequence continues at coordinate 257 of JALLPC010000202.1, read as the reverse complement.
AAATGGAGCACTGCAGTACTGTAAAGGCCAGAGAGTGATAGCAATAATATTGCCCTAAGCCATTTTGTAGTAAGAAATACTTAAGTACAAGTTGCTAGGTGAACACATTACTTAGTTGGGTGAATGGCTTTCATCAGTTAAAATTGGGTCTATCTAAATGAAAACAAATGAAACAGATTTACTGATGAAAACATGGATGTGTAACACTCTGGGATCACTCAGAAGATTGGTGGTAGTTTGGGAGCAGTTCCATGACT
>JALLPC010000201.1:4013-15637 GCA_036940045.1 Stephanocyclus meneghinianus | reverse complement strand
AATTGAGCTCAAGAATCCTCGGCAGTGAGCCGCGGTTAGGACCATATCAGGAGCAATGAGGGCCCCACCACATGAATGACCAAACATGTCTTGGACGGAGATACTGTATTGATATCGAAAGCTCTGGGTCTTTGAACCGTCATAATGAAAATGGAGTTAGCAATCCATCAAAACCAACAGTGACCAAAGATTTGAAATGTGAATGATTCACTTACTTCGTTCCCATCAATAATCCTAGAAACAACATTTGGGAGACCTTCAACCTGTGCGGCAGAGTTGGTGGTATTGTGAGAGGACCCACCCTGAGTCATGACTAAAATGACTGCTACTGACAAGGCAACCACTACTAATCCCAGTTTGGTGGCCTTGGAGAGCAAAGGGCTTCTCCAAGTGCGTGTACTGCCAGTGGCGTCATTGTCTCTTGCTCCGTCATTGACCGCAATCGACGGATTCTCGGGATCGTTTGCCGAATCGGCGGAGGTGTGTTGTTTCCAGGGCGAAAATCTGACCATGGTTGGATCTGGATTGGTGTGGTGTTTCTTGCAAACTGGTACTATGAAAAAGGAGTGAAGGAGTGAATCACACTGGAGCGATGATTTGGTTTATGAGATGTATCCCAAGTTGTTAACATTTCCCCTCTATTCATACTCATGTATTGGAGATCTCTTCCATTCATCGATTCGCGTCTGTCCTGGTCGTGATCATGGTAGGTGGTCTTGATCATGGTAGATTATGACACAACGTCGTCTCTTGGCATCCAAGACTTTTATGCATACATAATTGCAAGAACTGTTTGCGTAGTCCGTGGTTGGCCATTGGCTTCTAGCGACTTGTGTGTAAAGAATGTCTGTCACCAGCCCACTCTAGACTCTAGGTGCACCGAAGAGATTGACACGTCTGATTGAAATAGCAGGAATTCGGATGTTGCATGAAAAGCTTTCTTGTTTGGAGTGAAAAACGAGGGTGTGATCCATAGCGCATGATCTGTAGCCTTGCGTGGTCACAGTGGTGGGGGTGGGTGTTGGGTGTTGGATGGTGCGCGAGATAAAACTAAACTCAAAGGGCAGCTCACAGCAGCTCACTACAATTTCATTTTGTACCATACGGTGAGACACAAAAATCTTGATACACCCGGACGAAGGCCACCCACAGAGTGGGTGTGAAGAACTTGAACTTGTCTTTTTGTTGTTTTGGGCGTGGAGATGCCGCAGGATGGCTTTAGTTTGAACGAGGAGCTTTCATTAGGGCGGAAAGGATGTCCTCTTATCTGATGGAAGCTAGCCGCCAAAGTTGGAAGCAGCCATGGACGACTTTTAGCGCCAAAATGAAAGCTTTGAAAACTGAATAATATTGTATGGTACCATACCTCTCTTTGTAGGTGTATTTTCTAAAAAATAATGGTAATTACCATAGCAATTTTACCAGGTCGTTCAAAATAACACAAATATTATGGTGTGTGGGAGCAAAAACCAAATCTTTTAATCTGCAACCCATTGTTTCTAATCCATTTCCCAAGTCAACTTGCCACCTCTAGATGTAAATCTCCACTATATCTCCACCCCATCACCAAGCTGTTCATTTCAAAATCAACCCCTGCCATTGACATAAGTCGACATACACCGAACGTCATAGTTCACCATCATGGAGGATTCCCCCTCCGAACAAGACATTACCATTCTCATTTGTTCCGGCAACATCGGCAACGCCGAACCAACTTTCGAATCGTTTTCGGCATGGATTCCCCACGATGGAATCATCGCGGTGAATGATGCTGCGAACGCTGTTTGTAGCACCCAAGAAAGCCATGCATTGTTGTCAAAAGAGAATCCGAAAAAGTACGATTTTATAATCGTGGGAATGCAAGAAGCGGCATTTGCCGAGGGAGTAACCAGACAGAGCATGGATGACACCAATAGGAATGTGGATGGGTCGAGTCGTAGTAGCATCGACGGAGGCAATGGTAGAGGAGGGGGTATGAAAAAGACCAAGACAAAGAGCGTTTTGGTGCGAAAGGTGGATAAAGTGTGTTTGGCGTTCAGGGGGTTGACTCATACGCAGACACATCGCAGGTATGCTCGGTGTTTATTTATTGGTTGTTTGCTTGAATGTCGTATGTTTCTGTCATGAATTTTTGAATTGCCAGGCATTTATCCTTTCGAAATGTTTGCATATACGTATGAACTCGTATTCGAATCAAATCTCAAACAAATCTCAAACTTTATCATTCTACATCAATCCCAATCCTCATTAATGAACTCAAATCAAGTCCAATCATTCGATCCACGAAAAGATCCACAATCTCCACGGCACAACTCAGCTCTACCCCTCGGCTCTCTTCCGCCCTCACCACGAATCAATATGATACAACCAAATTTATATCGTTGATTGAGCGTCAATGTCCGAGTTATTCATTGTTGGCAAGTAGTATGAGAGGTGAAATGAGATTGTGGGTATTGTGTTTGAAGGAGTTGGAAGGGGAAGTGAGGGAGGTGTATGTGAGTTTCTTTGCAAATTGATCTTGATTCAGTGATTTTCACTAACAAGAGAACTTCTTTGGAATGACAATGAGTAGGTCGCGGGGGAGAACACGGGGATCGGCTCGGTTTTGGCAAATAAGGTCAGTTCCTCGTTTCTGTGATCCTCTCCGTCTTCTCCGGAAACTTGACTTCCCTTCAACTTTTCCATGTACGTTTATTCTTCCATGCGAATGAACACAATCCCCTTCCTTCCAGGGAGGAATCATCGCCACCCTAACCCTCCGATCGACCCGCCTCTCCTTCCTAACCTGTCACCTGGAAGCGCACGAGGGACTCAATCACTACGCCAATCGCAACAGAAACCTCGTCCAAATTTTGGGTGGCGCCAAACCCCATCCCGACTTCTACATGTTGGATGCCACGATTTATTCGCATCACATGTTCGTTTGCGGCGATTTGAATTATAGGATACGGTTTGGAGACAACAGCGGTAATACCAAAACTAACCATACTGACGGGGGGAATGCAGGAGAAGAACAATCCGACAATGGAAGTCATTTTGACCAGGCATCGAAATTGGTACAAGAAGAGAAATGGGATGAATTGAATGCAGGCGATGAGTTGGCCATGACGTTAAGGAAGAAGGAGTGTCTTGTGGGGTTTGAGACTTTGCCGTGCAATTTTCCTCCGACGTTTAAGGTGGCTAGGGAGAGCGGGTATGTTTATAATGAAAAACGAACTCCAAGGTGGGTAACAGAAGAGTGCGTCATGTTTTCGCATCATTCGTTGCATAGCAACTATTACAATGTAATCATCGCTCCTTTTGCAGCTATACGGATAGAATACTATGGAAGTCTACCGACGGCATGGAAGGAACGGTGACTCCTTTTCTTTACGAACCGTGCCCTGAATTTATAACTTCGGATCACAAACCGATACGAGGAGGATTTACGGTGAAAATGAACAAGGGGTATGTCTCACCATGCGATTCCTTTTCCTATTCTCGACTGTGCATCGCACACCGTGTGTGGCACTAATTCATCTTATTGGTTCACTCCATGGCCTGTCTCCGAACCACCGGCAATAGCCCGACGAATCCACCGCTTCCAACTCCGCCCACCCTCAAGGATGATCGTCAAGTCCATCTCCTCATCTCCGACATCAAATGCACCGATCTCCCGATCATGGACAACGAACTCATGGGCGGCCTCGCCGACCCATACGTCCTATTCTTATCCTCTCCGAAGCGATTGCTCTTCGAAAGGGCATGGCCGTCCACCCGAGTAATCTATCGCAATTTAAATCCCGTCTGGGACGAAGACATTCATCTCACTCTCAATCACGAAGCGTGCGGCGAGGGATCCAGCGTAGATTCCGCCCTATCGCTGGCCGGGAATATGTTATACATGGTCGTGATGGACTACGATCAGACGAGCGGAGACGATGTCATCGGATCCGTGGCATTGAATCTCAAGACCTTGTGTTCGCAACTGAAATTCACGAAATGTCCGCAAGGAAAGAAGAAGGCTCATCTTCGCCAATCGTCCGCTTTTCAGGAGGAGCAGGGCATCCAACGAACGCGCATCGTTCGACCGATCTTACGGAACGGTCAGGAGTGTGGAGCGTTGGAGTGCACCGTTGTCAGTGCGTATTTGGTTCCTGGGGAAGTGAAATCATTTCTCAAGATTGCGGGGAAGGTTCGTTCGGCGAAGTTTCGGAATGCCAAGGAAAGGATACTTGCTTCTTTCAGGTGACGGTGTGTGTGATGTGTATTCTATAGTATGGTTGCGCCTTGTATGTGAAACAAAGAGTAATCTTAGTATTAATGAAGTTCTCTTTGTCGACGTAGTCTCGAAATCATATTTCCACGTCCCAAGACAGAAATACACGAGGATGGAGGTGGTTTCACGCTAGGCCTAGTCACGAGAATTTTCGCCGTGAAGTGCGTTGTCCGCCGAGTGTCACTGTATTCGTACATCGACAAGTGAATAATACAACAATCCACGCAATGCTGTAATTTATTAAGCGTATAATATTTTTTCAACACGTCGACAATGCATCTCGTGCAATTTCCCCGCGAATCCTCAACAAGACTCGTCCGTCCCCGTTCAAACGCTCGACACGACCCCTCGCCAAACCCGTCCATCGACGACGGCGACGCGTCCGCCTCCCGCCCGATCCCTCCCGCACCGAACGACCGCCCTCATCTTCCTGTAACTCATAACGTACAACGTCCTCGCGGGATCCGGCTTGGGCCTCAATTGTTCCGCCTCGACGCCGAAGTGGAATCGACACAATCGATTCCACAATTCGTCTCGATTGGCCATGATGTACCACGATCGACAGGCGACGGATGCGCGGGAGAGGGTTCGTGCGTCGCAGTAGGAGAGGATTCTGGGTACGACGTCCGTGGTGAGGGGGGGATTGCGATGGGAGCGTTCGGTGGAGGGGAGGGGGAGGAAGGAATGGGGCGATTTTCGTCGGGGGGGTGCGATGTAGGGTACCTTGGAGAGGACGACGCGGAGAGGAGCGAGGTGAGATGACGGACGGCTGGATGGAGGATGCATGACGATGACAAGTGGACTCACCAAGGCGAGGCAATCATTGTTCTCGTGGGGATGGGTGCGATGACCTCTTTCATCGTCTTCCAAGTAGTTATAGTATTCGATTGCAGGTATCATGATAAAAAGAAACAAGCCTGAAGCGAAGAAGTGAAGGAACAACAAGACGAATGAATCGACGACGAGATCGATCGTTGATCAACAATATAAATTTCCGAAATGCGACGAACATGATGAGAGACCGAATTCAAGTGAATCAATGATATTGTATTGTACATACAATGGTCAAAGGGTGGCTGAATTTCTCGCTCGGATCATGGACAACAGTGGCGGCGTTTGTTGTGAAGTGCCGATGAATTTGGGATTCTTGTGCCGGCAATAAAGAAGTGCACACGAGTATGATGATCCATCGCATCAGAAACCCGCACGCTAAAAACATGCCCAAAGCAAGAACAACAACAACTGTTCTCGCGGAGAGGCGAGAGAGGATGTCAAGACAAAAAGATTCTGCGATCTATCCAGCAAATACGAGGAAACCTCAAATTCGTTGTAAGATTTTTTCATCAACCATCTACCGTTATTTTTCGTAAAAGAATCAGAGGATTCTACGCAAACAAATCGAATTATTAGCGGAAATCATGTTTCGGGATGGCCACTCCATCCCATCCGCCCCAACGCAAAATCTCTTCGGAGCAGCTGTCATCCTGCGAATCGAGACTCTCGATCGCCAAAGATACATTGAGATACGAATGCGTATCGCCAAATCCATCGGATGCATCTCGACAACATCCTTCGCTCTCAACCACACACTCGAGAGCGCCATCATCCACATGACAACACATCATCATATCTTATCACTCTACCATCATCACATCCAGATCAAATCCCTTCATCACGACAAACACAATATACCACTGCAACATGGCGGTCGAGGAACCGTAACCAGTAACACATCCTCGCACACAATTGATCTCGCTTTATTCAGCAGGAACCGCATCATCCCATCACAACACAAATCATGTCTGACGCACCGCCCACGAAATGCATGCAAGTCAACAACCACGACGATGACGACGACGAGACATCCGCAGTGGAACCCGAACCGCCGGCACCCAAAAAGCCGAAACCATCCGAGGAATCCGCGCCCGCATCTCCTCCCGTCGACGAATCGCCGAACCGCGCCGTCCCCCTCGACGACGCATCCCTCCTCCTCCTCTCGGATCCCGCCGCCCTTGCAAACTACATCGCCCATCACAAATCCTACAAACTCCCCCACAAAAAATCCACCAAGCGTCTTCCCCCCGAAATCGTGTCGACTCGTCGTCGAATCCAACTGTCCTGTCGCCACAACGATTTGCACTCCGCGCTCGAAACCCTGCGTCACGCCGTGACCGAATCCATCTACCTCGAACCGCAATCGCTCTACAACCTGCTGAATCTGTGCGAGGGGACGTTCGGGGAGAGAGACAGAACGGGACGAGCTCACGTCGGCACTCCCCGACCAAGGGAGACAAAGGGACCAGACAAGGCGAAGAAACCAGACAACACAGAGCTCGTCGATACCGTCCAGGAAGAAAAAGAAACAAACGACAACCACGAACGTTCCGACCACCACGCAGACCCATCGGACCATCCCACCATCGCGACACCCGCAGCCATCTCCCTGCACCAACGTCTTCGATACGCCGACTCCATTCATTCTCTGCTGCGTCGTCTGAATATTCCCTGCACCGAGCCGACTTTTACGGCGTTGATTCGTCTCGCGGCGCGAGCGGGGGACTTTGCTCGTGCCGAAGCCTACTTGGACGAGGCGGAGGGAACGCCGCAGTGCAAAGTCAAGTTACGGATGTATTCGGCCTTGATTCGGGGATATTGTGGCGATTATTCCAATGCCGAGGACGACGACGAGGACAAGAAGGACAATAATGTAGTAGACGAGGAGGATGCGAATGGAGGAGGAGAAAAGGAAGCGAATCGAATGCAACCACCCACTCGGGAGGATCTCGTCAAAGCCCTCAGGGTATGGATACGCATGTATCGTCATAGCGGCGGATCCAACGACTCTCCGACAAACAACATCGACGACAACCATCACAACGAGGATAATCACAACGAAGAAACCGTTCTTTTCGGAGAAGGCATTTCGCCCAAAATCAACTTGACCGAAATCGAATACTCCTCTCTCATGAGATGCGCCGCGGCATTGCGCGACGTGCCCGTCATGGAGCGAGTGTTGAGCGATTTGGCAGAGAGGGTGTTGGTACCGGGGTTGGAAACTACCGAGACCGTATTGCGGTGGTTCCGTCGATCCGGCGACGGAAAAGAGAAGAGCGTCTCCTCGGCGGCGGAGGATGTGATGCTTCCTCCTAGTGAGGGTACGTCCATCGGGAGCGTTTGGAACGAGAATGGAAAGGGATGGAAGATTTATCGTGGGTGTACCGTGGATTCCAACACGGGAGTGTTGACTTTGGGGAGCGTCGAAGGCGTATCTTCTTCCGATGGCAATGATGATGAACCGCCGCCAGATAATACCCTGCCCTCGTTCAAGTTGAAACCCGTCGAACTGTCTGATACGGCATGGGAGGAAATGAGACGAATGAACCAAGCCATCGTGTTGGAAGGACAAGTGGAGGGACACGTAAGTCAATTCCAAGGCGGTGGAAAGGGGAAGAAGCGTTCTCGAAATGGTGATAGCGGTGGAAACGGAGCCAACGCCCCACCACCAGACTCTCAAACAGGAGGTAACAACCACCACCACCAACGAAACACTCGAGGGAACGAATGGAGAATCAAGTCGTGGAAACAGTTCGAGACCTTCCTCCAAAACCATCCACCCTACGATACAGTCATCGACGGCGCGAACGTGGGATACTTTCAACAAAATTTTACCAACGCACCCAAACACGTGGACTACAAACAAATCGATTGGCTTCTTCGCCACTTATTGGAAGGCACCTCCGACGACGCTCCTCGTCGCTCCCACATCCTCCTCTTCTTGCACGAACGTCATTTCTCGCCGAAATTATGCCCGCCCTGGGCATTTCCCATCCTACGTGCATGGGACGGCAACCGTCCTCCCTACGATAGGCTGACGGTCTATCGAACGCCGGGGGGGATGAACGACGATTGGTATTGGATGCATGCGGCTCTGCTGTATGGCGGAAAACGAAACGGACGTCCTCCCGTTCTCGCCGTGACGAATGATGAAATGCGAGATCATCATTTTCAAATGCTCGCCCAAGGATCGTTTTTGCGTTGGAAGGAACGACATCAGGTTCACTTTGAGTTCGGGGGGTGGAATAAGCGTCTTGGGAGGAGGGAGGTTTTGCTGCGATATCCCAATGCGTACAGTCGTCGAATTCAGAGGTTGACTGGAGATGTGGATGGTAATGGCGGTGGCCATGAAGAGGCGATTGTGATACCGCTTCCAAAGAAGGGAGATGAGGGGAGATATGTGGATGGTGTTCATGAGGCGGATGAGAGTGCTCCCGTGGAAGAGACGTACGTTGTTATTCGAAAAGTGAATTCGATGTGAAGGATAGAAATCTCGTGTCATTCTCTCGTGTTGGTCTTTGTCAATTGCTAATGAGTTAAACATTTACAAAGTGACTTTTAAAACTGGGGATCTGCTAATTCGACTACAATGGCTTGAAATAGTTGTGTGAGTGGGTTTCGCATTGAGTTATGCATTATTAATTAAGAATGTACAGCAGGTTGAAATAGATATAAAAAGGCAGCGTAGAAATCACTCTGCGATCTCACCAACATCATCATCATAATCTGCCCCCCTTACCTCCAAATCTTCACCATATTGTATGGCATGGTCCACAGTCGCCAGTACGTGAGCAATGTTATCCTCATCATTGATATTCAGTGGAACGAAGCCCACCATGTTAAAATCATCCAGCAGCGTACATATTGATTCCGTGAGACGATTCCACTTTTCTTCTCTTCGTTCTCCCACGACACCACTCGGCGCCTCGTCGCGCCTCGTCTCGGCCCCCCTCTGCCGGCGAGAATGATTCCCCAAAACATCCCACAACTGCACGGCACTCTCCATCTCCAACACTCTCTCCATACTCGCCTCCTCGACCAAATCACACTTACTCAAAATATTGACATGAGGCAACTGCATCGAAATCATGGCACTGAGCGCGAGCAACGATCCCGAAATAAACTTGCTAGCATCAGTAACAAACGTAGCATCCACCACAAACACCGAAACCATCTTCTCCCCATACCCCCACATCCTCAACTGATCAATAATCTTATTCATCACGGGTATATGCGTATACAACTCGATCTGCCCCGGACAATCCACCATCAAATACTCCTCCTCATCAAACTCCTCCAAATGCTCCTGCAGCCAATCCATATTCTCCAACAAATACTCCATGCAATACACCAAACTCCCGTTGGGACCCAGACGCAACTCGTCCATCACGTCGTCGACGGAGATGAGCTCACGAATGTCGAGGGAGGCTTCGTAGCGGAACGATTCGGCGGCGGGATCGAGGTTGATGACGTGGATGCGGCGGCGGTGGCGCGGGCCGAGGGAGGCGCAGTGTTGTTGGAGGGTGTGGCAGTAGGTGGATTTGCCGGAGCCGGCGGGGCCGGTCACCAGTTGGATGGAGCAGCGACCCATGGAGAGATTTTTGACCGTGATGGGATATGATGTGTCCAGGGTGTGTGGTGGCTCCATGGATATGGGTGTACCATAATATTATCGTGTACCACACGATACGTAGGGGTGTAACTGGATACCATAGAGGGCTGGTGGGCTGATAGTGGGGATTCCAGATGGATGGGTCGGCAGCCACCCTGGGTATAGGAGATTAGCCCCCCAGCCCTCACCCCACCTTTCTCGGTCAAGCCTAACCTAACCAACTTCTGAGGATTGAGTGCAGTAGTTGTTAACAAATCAATATTGCCATCAACCCTTAGAAACTAAACATTTTCAATCCCCACCAACTCCTCTAGATTCTTTGCAATAACAGCCACATGATCTCTGCATTTGCAATATTTGAGGTTTTCAGTGTAAATTTCATACAGTATTTTTTACATCTTTCGTTTGAACATGTTTTGTTCACCCTCAAGCGAACAATCAACACAAAATATCTTGTCATGTTTTGCGGCAACCATGTTGTGACATTGTACCTCTTTTTACACTCAAACGCATGAAGAGGACTATCTACCCAGTCCTTCCTTTTGTCAACCTATTCCTTTTGGTATTATGCAAATGTAAATCTAGTGAGGACCGTTTCTCCCAAATTAAAACAAAATTGTTTCATTTGAAATACCATACAGACCAACCCAATACAGCAAGTTGCACCATATGAAGCAGAGTTGAATGTACTGACTGCATGGATGACCCTATTCTCAAGTTTCTCAAAGACGAATTTAAAAAATATATGCAATCATGGATGGTGAACAAGCCAATGGTTGTAACGGCAACATTATCAAAGCATGATGCGGTGATATTCAAATCATTGATGGTTATGGTGAAAAATCTATTTGCACTTAAATAGTTACTCGTCGATTCCAGTGACAATCCTGCCGTTGCTAACTTCTCAATTCCACCTTAACATCAACAACTATTGATTTGTTGGCAGGATACATGCTGATATCATAGGCATCTAGATCCAGCTTATCTACATCATCATGATGATTGCTAGGAGTTGAAGTACAGATCCCCTCAGAAATGCAGGCAGAGTTCCAAGAGCCACCAACAATCAACCTTTCAAAGCTACTTTTGGTGTGAATGGTCTGCAAGATTTCAATCATAATCTCTGATGCCAACCTCTTTCATATCACATCTCTGGGCCATTTTTGAGCACTGATGACTGAAAGTATGTGGATCTGATTAATTGATGTACTATTTTGAAGCTGTGTTTAAAATGCATTGTTGTGTCACAAGAGTGAATGAGGCAGCCAAACTGATGGCAGCTTGAAATTCTTCAAAAATGGATTCTGCACAACTTCTCAAGGCCATTTCAGAGGACTGATGACTGACAGTAAGTAGATCAAATAATTTTATGCATTGTTTAGAGCTGAGTTTAAAATGGATTGTCACATTCAGGGGATTGGATAGATTGCCAAATGACACCCTCCTGTGCTGTATGTGTACATGTGCTTTTCTTTATTGTGGTATCAAATTATGACTTCAGATTTTTAAACAATAATTTCACTTTATCCTCTAACTAGGTAGTCAAAATTTCTAGTGAGAGAAAAAAGAGCTAATGCAAGATAGAAAAAATTAAGAAAGATAAAAAATCTCAATGCTAGATAAAACTGTGCTAATACCAGTGAATTGAGGCTAAACTTTGACTAAGGTGCTCTAAAACAATGTACAAATTTGAGATCACAAACAGCTAATGCCATGTAACAATGGGCTATAACTAATGCTTAATAAAAGTTGACAATACTTTGGAAAAAATGCTCATGCCAGGTGAAATAAATCACACACTTAGCTTGGAAATCTCTTGACTCAGTTTTGAAATAAGTTCATTTACTTTACTTCTGTTTGCTGGGTTTGCTCATGTGAGCGTGAAACAACATGGAATTAGGTTAGATAGATATGGCGGAT
>JALLPC010000199.1:0-15738 GCA_036940045.1 Stephanocyclus meneghinianus | reverse complement strand
GACGACTCCATCTGGCGATACTTATCGCCAAAGTCCAAAGTTGCCTGTCTTGCAGACCATCTGCTCAGCACATAACATATATTTGGTGTGGCCTTTAAACCGATTTTTTCGGTAGTTCCATAGCCATGGGAGCTAAATTAATCGCCTGTCCATCACCTCCTCTCATGACGCCAAAACATGAAGGATCTTGACTATCGGACCACTAACAACTACAATATTATGGTACCATACCTACCATACCTACATCAATATATTCATCAACCTGTCATCGTATTATGACTGCCACCACACCTATCTCCATGTATGGTACATTTGTTACCCAATACTAACTGGAAATACTCATGGTGGATCTGCGGGATGACAGAGTATTTTATTGGCAATGAACAACCGCAATTGATGTCCCCCGTGATCTGCGAATGAAGCAGCTAGAAGCGAATCTGAGCGAATTGAAGCATACAGGGTTAGAACCAAACAGTTGGTCGTCATGTCCTCGCTCTATCTGCTCTCAGCTCATCGAGTTGCCATGGGTTTATCACGTCGCAATGCAGAAAATGCGTCTTCTTTGATGTTACTTAGACGGCCTGGCATCGCTATTATTCGCCGATCTACCGGAACAGTTTTGAACTCTCGTCGTCGGTACACGGAACATCGTGTCCCGCGTTTTTGTGGTGTTGATTTATCTCCAAGCTATTCCACAAGATTTTTGACAGGTCTTGATGTGTATAGATCGTTCTCTACTGCAACTACCGAGGCTACTACTTCTCCATCAGATACCAGCAGCAACGATGATGTGACGAAAATTAATGCAGTCGAAATTGCGGATAGAACTCGCAGAATCCCCGGGCGGCCCCGGAAATCCAATCCCTCCACTGATGATCAACGACCATCGCACTTGGCCCCAACGGAAGAATCGCTGCTGCCCCCTCTCACAGAGGAAGAATACAATCCAAGGCATGCAGTAAAACAAATCCAGTCTGCAGCTGGATGGAATCAGGGACGAACTCCAGGTCAATTGAATAGTAGTATCTCGAATCGGAAATTCAAGGAACGAAAATGGGATTACGAATTTGTTCGATCCGCCGTCGATCTATATGAGCGTCATTTGCACTATATCTTGAATTATTTAAACTCAAAAGGTTCAAAGGAACTCAACATACAGGACAATGACGAGCAAAGTACAAACTCTAGACTATTATTCTCCGGCATTCACCCATCTCCAGAACATTGCAATGATACCGAACTTCTCGTTGCAGCCGGCACCCTCGCTACAGCCGTGCGTGCCTTGACTCGAAGTAGATTAGACACCTCGCTTCTTTCGAAGCGTATCCGTGACATTGAACGCTTGATCGGTTCGATTGGTTGGACACCTATTACAGAAGGATTGTCGTACAGGCTTTTGGAGGCAAATGGCAAAGCGGGAAATGTCCGGAGAACATTGGCGTTGCTAGAGCTCAGAAGACGAAGGGGTTATGCTCCGAGAGAAACACTGAACGATATTGCAAAGAGAGATCAATATGATGACGGCGTGAGCTTGCAACACATGATGCCTGGAGAAAAGGAATTCATCCATGTTATTACCTCTATCCAATCAGCACAATTACCACTGCGCAGATCACGCAACATTTATCTCCATGAATCGGCTCTTTCGGAATCCTCACTCGACAACCCGACACGTTACCTCGACGCTATCTTGATAAACATGTCTCAACGTGGAGTGCCGCTTCGTCCTCAATTGGCAGCACGAATGCTCAATTGTTACTCGTCTACGGGAAGGACTGGCCGCGCGTTGCATTACTTTTACAAGGTTGTACGTGATCCCATTGAAGAGGATGGGGTTTACATTCCCGGCCCGCACCCAACACATCTGGGAAAAGAGGGATTGGAAGAATGGAAGAACGCACGGAGGGGAGAAGGTATGGGAAGGTTGCTAATTCCTCGGGACGTGAGCAGTAACCTGACACCTGAAGATGGCATCGAGAGCAATGTATATGAAAAGCTGGAGGCCATGAAGGCAGATGACGATGGTTTAAATCTTAAAACCCGAGTGAGAATGAACATGCACCCGCCGCCTCCATTTCATAAGATTCCAAGTGCTGTTAAGGGGGCTTCTTTATTTCAGAGCCGAGATCATAGACCATTTTCTCATATGTTGCCATCCCAATCGTCTGATGGCGAAAATCAACAACCCGCAGCCAAGTCTCTCAAAAAACCAATGACAAAATTTGAATGGGAGCTTGAACGTGACTGGTCGTTGTCTCTCACTGCCGCATTCGCTTTTGCTGACAGTTTGACACACGGAGCTTGCGGCCATGAACCCATTGAGTTAGATCTTGCGTGTTGGAATGCACTCATCAAAGCGTGCTGTTATCGTGGTGCTTTTCACAGAGCTTTGAAGATATTGAATGACACTATGCCACAGAAGGGAATAGAGCCAGATAGTTTCTCGTACAACACCATCTTGGCAGGGTTAGCTCGTGTGGTAAGTTCACATTGGGGTAGGTATGTCAAAAATGCCACCCTGTTGTTTGCCTCAAAGTTTAGTTATTACATTCAATAACAGGGAGATATCACCACTCTCAGAGAGCTACTCGTCAACATGACAAACAAGAGCATCCCAATTGATAAGTACACTGTTCAAGCGATGGCAGATGGACTTCTTAACATGGGTGACATCGGCGGTGCATCATCTATTGTCCAAGTAAGTTTTTTTAGAATTTTTTTTCTTTTGTACACAATCCCTCCTCACGAAAATGATGTATCTTATTAAAATGATATGTAGGACATTTTCAATCAACACGATGCTTTGCCTCCGTGAGTATTTTCCTTTTTCTTAATTCTATCCAACCTCAGATCTCTTATGGTCGATCCTAAAACTTGTCTCTTTGTGCGCTGCAGTTATACTACCCACTTGAAGATCATTGAGTTTGCTCTCGCAAATGGCCTCATCTTTGAAGCAAAGCGTCACGTCTACTTTGTCCAACAACTTTGGAAGTGGCGACCCTCTCAGCATCATTCTAAGAGTTTCTGTGCTGTGATGGAAGCCACCAAACGAAATCCAAAGCTAAGTAAGGACTCCCTGCAGAAACTATTTCGATACTTTGGTGAAGATTTGAATGACAGAGATTTCTTTTGAATCTTCTTTGAGAGTAAACGTAAAAGGCCTATTTTAGCGATAATTATATTGATGCAGGGACACTTTTTTTGTCTGGATAGAAGGACGACTTCGCTAAGGTTAAATAAACATAACTCAAAAATGGAGTTCCCTGGCGCCCGTGGATGGAGTGGTTTCGAAGCAAATACAGTCCGTTCCAGTCTGTTCCTTGTATTTTTCCCTTAAGTACTCCATCAACATTTGAGAGGTATCCTCGCGAACCAAAGTAACAGTACATCCCCCAAAGCCTCCCCCAGTCAGACGGGAACCATAAACACCTTCAAAACCCTGAGCCAACTCCACCAAAATGTCAATTTCTTTGCAGCTGACTTCATAGTCATCTTTCATGCTAGTGTGAGATTCATTCATCAGTTGCCCAACTCGTGACCAATCTGCTTTTTCCAGGGCAGAGGCTGTGTCTTCTGTTCGTTTGTTTTCACCTACCACGTGGCGGGCGCGTTTCAAAAGAACTCCTTCCAATAATCCCTTGGAAGATGCTCCGGCGATGTCATCCATTGTAGCATCGCGAAGAGATTGAATGGTTGATTTGAAGTGTGCCAAACGTTCGGTGGCTTCTTTGCATTGGTTTACACGAATGGGATATTCACTATCTCCTAGATTATGCTGAACATTCGAGTTTGTGACCACCAATACTGGTTTGACTCCAGTGCCGTCCTCGCCCATCGCAACCTCACGGAAGTCTAAACTACGGCAATCAATCAACAGTAACTTTCCCTGACATCCCGCGCTGCTTACAAACTGGTCCTACAGTAACAAGAAAAGATCTGGTCAGTTGACCATGCGTTTGAAGGTAAGGCATGTAATCAATGATCGTCCTACCATGATGCCGCAAGGCACATTGCAAAAGACATTCTCCGCGCGTTGACACCGCACGGCGCGTTCCTTCTTTGTTTCTCGATCTCCCTCGATCGAAGGAGCGTCTACACCACTTTCTCTCATGATAGCCTCTAAAAAGACGGCAGCGGCAACTTCCAAACTAGCCGAGGATGAAAGTCCTGATCCCAACGGAACATCCCCCGCTATCGCCATGTCGAACGAGAATGTCTCGTCTTCCTTGAAATCTGGTAGATATTGCAATACCACACCTTGTACGTAATTGGTCCATTTACTGGTAACAGATGGCACCGAGGATAGATCGGCCTCGAATCGAACGATGTCTTGAGGATTCTTCGTGGATACTACGCGACACTTGTTCCCGTCCGCCTTTTTGACGACGGATCCACGACCATAGCAAACTGTGCCGTATCCGATGGCCAACGGCAACACGAATCCGCCAGTGTAGTCCGTGTGTTCTCCGATGAGATTGACTCTGCCCGGGGCCGTCGATACATGAATGGAGCCTTTCGATTGAGCGGCAGAGAAAGATTTATCGAAGAGATCTTTGGCGTTTTCGACGAGTTGTCGAATGTTTTCGGGGATGTCGGACGGTGACATGGTTGAGGCCGATGGCGTTTCTCCGCGTGAAAGATGGCGTGTCGATGGCGGCTTCGAGATACTAAAGGCTTCACTATAGTCAACTAAAAGACGAGAAGAGGATCGGCGTTGGACTTTGGATTTGCCTGTAGGAAGATGACATTTCGACCCTATTTCGACCTTGATTTGGCGTACGCGGGACAAAAAAATAAAACGTCAATTTCATAAAATGATTCTCGTTACTACTTCCATCTTATAGTGAAACTCACATTATGTTCGCATCCAGTTGATACCGGGATTTAGTTATTTAAATTTCCTCATGTTTCGCGATATCTTTTCAATCTTCCCATCGGCACGATCCGGGAAAACCTCATTTTTTCGTTGATAATTTACTGCTCCTTTAATCCTGCCATATCCCAACGTTGAGGATCATTTTAGTGTAGTTTGAAGCATTTTGTGTATTGTTTATTGGAGCAACAAATCGGTGGCGCGCGGCGCCATCGACGTTGGCGTGACATCGCAACGTTTTGTCTATTCAAATGACGAATCGACTCGTCGTTCGTCGTTCAAATCGTTCGAAAGTGCGATGTTTGAATGAAAGTGGGGACGGCTGTGTCAATAGTTAGACATGTAGCCGTCTATAAAATAATGACCTATCATCCCCAACAATGAGCTCGAGACCCTCCTCCTCAAGATCGATCGGGCGAAACATGGATCTCTCCATCGACGCCTTACGACAAAATGCCCGCGACGTGGTCTCTCACATGCGCTCGTCCCACATCTCTCCCTACGAAGAATGGACCTCCGACGAACTTCGCGATCTCCTCGTCATGTACCAAATCACCATTCGGGATTCTGCCAATGCCACGCACGGAATGTTGGTACGGATTTGCGACGAGGTATTCGGTGAGATTGCCGAGAGTGAGCGTGAGGCGTTTGAACGCCGAAGGCTGAGTATTGATCATGGCGTTGATATGGAAAGGGCTGCCAAGATTATTCAAAAGGCTTATTTGAATAGGCGGTCAAGGCAGAGAAGGCGAAGTTCTTCTTGTTACGGATACGATCAAGAATGCATGGACTACGATTTCATTGAGCAGGGCCAAGAACCCGAAACAGACACTACCTCACTAAAAAGCAACACAACTTCGGTCGCTCCTCAAACGCCGGCCAAGTACCGTTATCATTCTATACTCCGGCGAATCAACGAACAAGGAGACGACTACGATGACGAAATAGAAGTTAAGTGGAGGAAGCCCAGTTGGAAATTCGCCAAACGTCACGAGAGAATGGTTCGACCGCATCGAGCGGGGAAACAAATGACGCCGTACAATTGGAGAAGTACCACTCTTGGAAGGCACTGTTTCGCAAGTGGATGCGGGGAGCAGTTGGATCTTTGGAATGAGGGGAGAACGAGTGAATTCTCTCAGTTTGGTAGTGGAATTACGAACTACTTCAAGGCAAGAATTCCGATTGTCCTATTTCTTGTTTGGATTGATCGCAAAGAAATTAGTATTGAAGGAATTACACTCACATAACCACATTCTGTTTCACAGTTTCTTAAATGGTGCTGTTGGGTCATGGCAATACTTGCACTTGTGCATTTCCCAATATTAATCATAAATGCTTATGGAACAAGCAATACAATGGACATGTCTTATACGGCAACAATGACAACATTTGGCAATCTCGGAAGTGCTAACGTAGTAAAATCGGTCGTGATTCCCGGTTGCGTTGAAAACGAATTTCAATTTGAGCACTGCCAAATAGGTTAGTTTCAAATAACAATCAACCCTCAATCAGACCCCATGATCCCCACTGTTAAAAGGACATTTTATTTTCGAAACAACGCAGATAAAAACGAACTTGCCCTCGTATATGCGTGGATTGATGTTGTCGGAACCATTTTTTTCATCGTTGCATGGATCTGGCTTCTGAGATTTGAATCAAAAGAATCACAAGTTTTAAACAGGAACGTCGTCACCGCATCTGACTATACCATCAGATTGAAATCGATACCCGAAGACACGACAGAAAGAGAGCTCGCCGTTCATTTTGCAGAAGTGACAGGACAAGCTATCGCAGCAGTGCATCTTGCATTCAACAATTCAAAAGAAATTAGCATGTACATTAAACGAGGTCTGATCATGCAACAACGCTATAAATGTGTGCAGAGGATTCGGTATGAAAAAACAGTGAATGATGGCAAACCAGGACAGAAAAAGCGACTAAAGAAGCTCATGCGTGAACGCCAAGATTTGACAATGGCCGTTCGAGCGAAAGATGAAGAGCGCAGTCAAGCCATACCCAAGAACCAAAGAGCAATTGAGGCATTCGTCACTTTTGAGTCTGAAACAGGATTCATTGAAGCCATGATGAAGTACCACTTGAATTGGTTTAGCACATATTGCTGTTGTTATCCAGAAAAGTTGAAATTCAAAGGTGTGAGGTTGTCAGTTGAACGGGCACCGCAACCCTCGACAATCATATGGGAAAATCTTGAATATACTAAAAGCAGTCGCACCTTTAGAAAATGCTTGACGACGGGTGTGGCCTTGATGGCCATCTTTTTTTCGGTTATATTGACATTTCTTGCGAGAGACGTCAAGATTAAAGTTTTGATGAATGCCAGCAAACCTTGTCCCGATGGATTCTTTGATCAAAGTCTGGACTATCAGCTAGAACTGATCAAAAATGATATTGATTTGTCGCACTGTTACTGCTCTACTCTGAGTGTAAGAGATCAGTGGAACATCCATCATTGTCATGATAACATAAACGCAAAAGCCAAGGCCACATCTATCGGTTATGGTGCAGGATTCATTGTCGTGTTCATGAATGCATTTTTCACCTGGTTGATGGACAAAGCCGGTGAATTTGAAAAACATCAGAGCCTTGACAAAATGGAAACTAGCAACATGGTACGAGTATTCTTACTCAAATTTGTTAATACGGGCTGTCTTGTTCTACTGTATGGACAGCGGTGGCTTCAGAAGCTCGTTCGCATTCATTTTGAAGATGCTTCTGAATTCAATGTGGATTGGTATGCCACTGGTGGAACGAGTTTGATGATCGTCATGTTGTTGAACATCGTATCTCCCCACGTTGGTCCTTTTGTGTGGTATCTAAGGCACAGAGCCAGGATTCGGAGTCTCGAACAAAACTTGACGGCCGATCTAGAGACGAATGACTCACATCGTATCTGGTATACACAAGAAGAGCTCAATGACTTTTATAGAGGCCCTCCATTCAAGTTGAATTACCGTTACTCTCAGGTTCTGGTCACAATGTATATTTGTTGGATGTATGCCATATCCATGCCTGTGATGCTGCTGTTCGGGGCTGTTTCTTGTTACATCTCATACTGGGTGGATAAATTCTTGTTTTGCAATTTCTATCGAACCCCACCCATGTATTCTGATGAGATGGGCAAAACAAGCACGAAATTGCTCGGCTACCTGGTGATTGTGCATTTGGGAATGAGCATATGGATGTTGGGCTGTGAAGAAATCTTTGAGGGAGAACCTATTTCAGAGGATCCCTATTCGAACCAGTTCAATAATGTTGGAAGCGCACCGTCATCTTTTCTAGGCAAATTACGCAAGAAGCATTTAGTTCCGCTTGAAACAACGTTCTTGATATTTGTAGCAGGAGTACTGCTGTCAAATGTTTCTTCGACTTTTATTAGGAGGGTTTGTGGCTTCCTACGGTGTATGACCTGCAGCAAAAGTAGCGAGGTGAAGAATCTAACTTTGAGCATGAATACTGTGCAAGTAGATTATTCAAGCGCACAGGACCGAGAAATTATCAAAGGACTTGCAACGTATAACATTCTTCAGAATCCGAAGTGAGTGAAGTATTTCTTTGTTGGCTGTGCTGAAATGTGGCAGAATATTGTTTGGGCATTAAATCACTCAACCCCGCAACCTTATAATTGTATAGATACCAAGAAGCATTTGCTATCACCCCAGAGTTCGCCTCCAACCACAACAGAGTCAGGTGAGAGGGATTTCTAAAAGCGGCAGTTGAAAGACATGCGGAATGAAATTTTCGTACGTATCTAACTGTTCAATGGTTCCACCATCCTTCAAATCATTTAGCTCTATCAGAGGATACAACACAAAGGAAGGGGAGCTATGCATCTCCCAGACCGTGAAATCGATATAATGCTCTGTTGTCGTTGAACGGTAACAGAAATTGCATCTCATATCAGAGGGAAGACAGTATTATACCTAACATAGACCTTGAGTTTATGACACAAACACTAACTTTAATTTCTATTGACGTTAATTGATAACTTCCCCGTCCCCAGAATGTACTTATACCAACTGAAACAAAATTGATACAACATAGCTCACACAATAGGTGCATCATGCTTTCTCTGCGTCGTAGCTTTTCCTTTGACTGCTGTGACCAACCTCGTGTCCACATCCAGCCTTTGACCATCTCTACAAGCTCTAATCTTAAAACTCCTCGGTTTCCTGGCCCGTATTTTCTCGGTGTCTTTCCCCTTATCATTTTCATTCGCGATGAACGAATCACCCTCGGCAGTGAGGACGTCGAGTTCTTCCGTCACGACCTTCAAAATGTGTTCAAACGATGGCCTACTTCGGTGATCTGCGGCCCAACACTCTCGCATCAAAGAACTCCAACTTTCTGGCCAAGAGTCGTCAGGATTGGGTCTGTATCCTCTTCCCACGACGAGATCTGCATGCATTTTACAGCTGTAACCGGAGAATGGGGTCGACAGTGCGCATAGCTGCCAAAAGAGAATTCCGAAGGAATATGCGTCGACAGACAAAGAGTATGGACGATTGAGAGCCTAACGCAAGGAAAAAAGTGTGAGGGAGAGTGCTGCGAGAAACTCGGTGGCAATGGCATGCAGCAGTGTGACAGGAAGCAGAACAACACAACTACTGACCACCTCGGGCGCCATATATCTAAGCGAGCCTGTATTCCCCGTAAGATTGTAGAGATCATCTTCTGCAGCATCGGAATTGGTGATGCGTTTGGCAAGTCCAAAATCAAACATTTTCAATTCTCCCTCGGCGTTGAATCCAATATTGTCAGGTTTCTGTTGGCATTCATCAAATAACGAAATCATAATCGTAGTATGAGAATCGAGAAGCAAAACAAAAATGTTTGTGTTCAAACTAATCCATCATCCAGCCATGGCGACATGGAGCCACTTACCAAATCTCTGTAGACAATATTCTGCGCATGCAAATACTCCAAGGCACTGGCCACATCCCTCGCCACCGCAAACCTCTCCATCCATATCCTATGCAGAACATGCATCCTTCCACAACAATACCCAATGCACCCACCACACCAATACCCCATGTTTACGCCCACGTCTCTACGCCAAATTTTTAATTTATGATCGAGCGTGGACACTAATCGATCGAGTACAACAAAGTATCGAGCCTCGAGTGGATCAGAATTGGAGGATGCTCGAAGAGAAAGGATGTGAGGGTGCGAAAGAGAAGAGAGGAATTGAGCCTCCACTGCCAAGTCGATGATGCCCTTGTTGTGTTCGTCCTCGGGCAAGTCAGGACGCAGCGTTTTGAGCACGTAGGGAGACCATGACTTGGATGCCGCCGAAGAAACCGACGAAGCCCCCGCCGTCACAGCAGTCGCAGCACCCGAGGCGAGGTCCATCGCGAGGGGGGCGGGTTTATTATTCTTGAAAGAGGCCGCAAACGCCGCACGAGACTGTGCCTCGTCGTTCCCGGTATCGTAAATTTCTTGCAGCCGTACGTCCCTGATTTCATGCACGAAGCTGAATCCTCCGCGTCCGATGATTTCTCCCAGGAGTATTTCTTGGAACGCCAACTGAGGCAGCGGCAGGTGAGTGTCGTCTCCCTTCAATGCAGTGTGGCCGTCCATTTCGAGTAGATCGTAGTAGTGTTGCAACAGCGTGGGATGGAGGCGGGCAGCGTATTCGCGAGTGCTCAAGGAAGAGGCCGACCACGACGAAGCGGTGCTGCAGGTGCCGGGAGAGGCCTTGTCGAATGGCAGACCCGTGGGAAGGAGGGGGTCGTCGTCGCAATGCGAACGATGCGAGGGCGGAGTG
The DNA here is from genome assembly GCA_036940045.1 of Stephanocyclus meneghinianus. Lineage (NCBI taxonomy): Eukaryota > Bacillariophyta > Thalassiosirophyceae > Thalassiosirales > Thalassiosiraceae > Stephanocyclus > Stephanocyclus meneghinianus. Next base: position 5,080 of record JALLPC010000199.1, on the reverse strand, counting down.
GAGGGGCTGCGATTGCGAGATTCCTCGACCTCGACGGTGCCGAAATGAGCGGAGAGCAGAGCCGTTTCTTCTTCAAAGTCTACCTCTGTGAGGGTGTTTTGTCGTCGGCGCAGTCCGCTGTCGTGAAGGGATCGAATCATTCGTCTGGAGACCTGCTCAGTGCCATGCTGCCGGGACCGGGGGGGAGATGTGGCGGCAGCGGTGCTTGTTGTGTCTTGTACGATACCAGGACACTGCTAGGACAACCAGCCTGAAGTGTGCCTGGGAAATGAATGTGCTACATTTTTTCGTATTTTTGGCGGGCATTGATACCATTGTACCTTGAGAAAGTTGTCGCCTTTCCAGTGTATACAACAAGTTGCAAGATACTTTCCAACATTTTTTTAGTACATACCTCTCCCTTCGAAAGGTAACTTTCACTCACATTTACTTCTGCAAATGTGGTAACACAAATATTGTTCGATTATTTTAGATTTTTTGTGGCCACCAAGAAGAAGTGTATGACCCTTTCGGACATTATAAAGGGTACTCACACAAAAAATGGCGAGGTAAAAAATACATACCATACCTAGACTACATAACATATAAAAATCAACCTGAAATATTGTATGGTTTTGTATCGGACAATACCACACCAACTTTGGCCTCCCTCACCAAAAAACATGGCAAGTGGTGAGAGGTGAGGCCCCAGTGGACAAACTGAAACATACATGGAACGACTTTTGTTAGTTTATTTTTATGATAATGAATGGGCATTCCGATACCGGACTACACTCTGAAGGGAGAATTACCTCTGAACAGATGCGATACCTATCCAAAATTGATTCCATCTTTTCTAAGTCGTCATGCAAGCAACGTGGTGTTCTTCTGACAAGTCGCACGGGTGAAATTTTCAACCTTCGACCTCCCTTGGCTTGGAAAAACAGCCATGTAAAACAATACGTCTCAGTCATATTTTCAGACCTCAAACATTCACCATGTCATCACTCATTTCATCACATGACAACTCAAGCATGGCCCCAACCCAGAAAAGGGCAAGATTGCAGGAATTACCGCCCCAAAGTGTAGCAGACAACGCAAGCACAGTCGTCAAGGTTACATTTGCGCAGGAGGGGAAATTGGAAAAAGTTCATTACTTCGACCCATTCAACGGACACGGAGCCCCGGAAGGGATCAGTGATGGTCGAGTGGAAGCAACGGAAGAAAGTAAAGGATGCCTGCAGCAGTCTCAGCTGACAGAAGAGCTGACTTTTCTTTCGACGCTGCATGGTCAAGCCAGACGAGAATTGCGAAACATTAGCAAGCACGATCTTAAAACTGTAATGAAATATGGTTTAATGACACCGGGACGCGTCGTCAATGGAGAGAAGCGATGGAAATTCGAGTTTGGCAACACCATATACATTACTGATGAGTTGTGTTTGAAGGAGATAACGTGCTACAAGAAGCCCGTAACGATTGAGCATGCGAAGATTACCCAGGCAATGATGGATAAACATGCCGAAGCAAAGCGGATGTTGGCGGATGACCCTCAACTTGTTAGTATCTTTGATAACCCTAGCTCCTTTGAAAACAGAAGTGATACCTCGTGCAACTAACCAAATTACATACCTTCCGTCTCTTTCCACAGTGCACAACTCATTCAATAATTATAATTGATCAGAGCGGCTCGATGCGAAATTGTGATGTTAATTGCTTTCGCTCCCGCTCAGATGCAGCGTACGGAACGCTTGCCTTAGATTATGTTGCTGAGCAGCTGTATCAGCAAGGCGATGGCTTCTTTGTTGATGCAGTCACAGTCGTTGAAATGAATGATACCGGTTCGATTTTGATACACAAAGAACCGCTGGACTGGGTAAGTACATGTGTGTGTTTCATTCGGTGCGGTTGTATCCGCCACTACTCATTTTTACTGTTGTATTCGAGAAGATTCTCTTCAACAGAATCCTAGATCGCATGAATACCGCTCGGCCAAAATCGCACGGAAATTATTTACAGTCTCTTGAAGTTGCTGAGAGTATAATCGAACGTGATATTGCATTGTTTGATGATATTGATCTGGATGACATCCCAGCCTTTGTGCTTGTCTTTATATCTGATGGCAAGCCTAGTGACTCGCTCCCTGCGCAGAAGGACATGCGTAGTCAAATAATGATGCGACTTGCTCAGAAGCTGAAGTCAAAACTAACCTTTCTTGGAATGGGAATAGGGTCTTCTGGCTCAGACTTTGAACAAATGGAGCTGTTGGCGAACATTGTAGAATATCATGGGGCAGAAGGAACATTTGTTCATGCTGGACTGAACCCTGCTTCCATCAGCGCTTCTTTGAGTTCGATGGCTACATCATTGACAACAACTAGGATTGATCTGCTTTCCAAAAAAGACGAAAAAGTGACGAAGATGGAGAAGGTCTACACTATGAAAAAGAAGAGCGGTGAAAATCGTGGAGTAGTAAGCGTTCGGAGAGAAAGCAACGACGTTTCAAGGTGGCTATTTGACACGAGCTTGGGAACTTATCCATGGAGACCTGTACCATTCATCAACAATGATGCCACTGCGATTGAAGTGGAGTGTGATCCTTTCGGGAAAGGAGGAGAACGGCTTGCTTACATGTTCTATGAGATAAAGCCAACACTTATATCATGGGAAAGGGTAGGGAAAGCCATGGTGGCAAAAGAGAGCAGGTACATTGAAGACGAAGAAACGAAAGAGGCATTTCATACCAGCTTTTGTCGAGTACAGAAGAAAGCGAGTGATCTTGCAGCAAAGTTTAATGAAGCAGTTCGCAAAGCACCGCTGCTCATGCCAACAAATGGCGAGACGTCAAGCCCCCCCTCAATCGTATTTCTCAAGTGCAACATTTATGAATACACAAATGTAGATAATGTGCGCTGTGGGTTGTTGGTCGAGAAATATCTCAACGGGAAGTTCACAAAATATAATGGGAATAATGGCTACGTGAATAAAGATCATGCTAGAAATGTGGCAACGATCGATCTAGCAGTTGGTGAAGTTAAGCTCACGGATTTCGTCCAAGCATTCAGTCATTGGGTGTATGAGGATTCAGGCCACGATACGATAGTCTGTGACTTGCAAGGGATACTCGATTTGGAAGGCAGGGTGCCAGTCTTTCGACTTACAGACCCGGCAATATGTTCCAAGGGCAAGAGAGATCGACACAGCTCAAGCAGAAAGAAATGCGGCTATGGCAAGACTGATCTTGGTTTGAGAGGCATCCGCGAATTTTGCCGCCATCATAAATGCAATGGTGTATGCAAAGCGTTGAGCCTTCCGTTAATGAGATCAGCGTCTGCATAGTCGCCACCCCTTTCACTATTTCATGAGCATACGATTCGACAAAAGAAGAAAAATGTATAAGTCCGTGAAAATAAACCAAAAATTTGAGTAATCGTCTCAATTATTATGGTATCGTGTCGCGCAAGAATTTAAACTCCTACCCGAGTAAATTCAACATGTAACACCCGCAATCAAACAGATTTCTCCTTCCTACGTTCTTGAACAGGAAGAGCATTGCCACCAAACAAATCTAAGCCAAAGATAAAGACACAACCATAAAACACAAATACAACAAGAACAACAAGCCAGCCATATAACCCCAACTTGAATGTGTGGTGTTCATGCCAATCCTCGTTGAAATGCACGAAGTGAAGTTGTGTATGACCTGCCATGCGATGTAAAAGACGATCGCAATGGAGAGGTTCACATATTTGGGTGATCAAATCTTTGGCCAGAGTTGTTTCGTGTCCAATGGACGTCGATCTATCATTATGATGATCAAATTCGTTGCCAAAACAATTTACAATCAAGTCTTGGCATTTGTCGAATAATCTCTGCATTTCTGCGTCGCTGCAAGACTTTGTAATTGTCTTGTGTATGAGTCCATCTTGTGTAGTCTCGTCTTTGACATAATGTTGTTGTTCATAAAATTCGTCAACATGGCTGGCCCGAAGCTCGTGAATATGAACATTAGTTCTCTGCAAACTTCGACGACGCATTTCTTCCGCCACTTGGGAAACATCTCCTTCCTTCGGCGGTTGACGTTTGGCATCATCCTGGCTGTGCTCTTTTTGAACAGTATTTTTATCCAAATCCTTTCCACCATGCCAGTAATATAACAAATTGTAGAACGAGGTTGTAAACAGGGAGTCGCTATGAGGGACGAGATATTCATGTCCGAGCATTGTGCCAGGTCCATAATACGGCGAAATTTGTCGTAATGATTCAGCACATGCGGTCACTCCTCCGAGATGATCACAAATATCAGCGGGGCATATCGACATCGGCCTTTGTGTAGCATTCGTGGAACCGACGTCTGATAACAAGTTAGGATGATGCTTCTCCATGTGTCTATCTAAATAATAGGTCGAAAGAAAAGTCTTTTCGCAGTGCCCGCATTGAAATATATAGACGTTATTGGCGTATCTTCCATCCGTGCTTTTCGATGGAAAATCGAAGTGTGGCTCCTTCGCATTCTGCTCATAGTACGTCAACGCTGCACGAGCTCCGCGTCCAGAAAACGGCAGAGAAAGTCCACCAAATCTTTTGGTAGACAATGCGGTGAGGTATCGACGGGTAAGTATGAATGAATTCCGGTCGTTTGGAAGAAATAAATCGTACTTGGGATGGAGAGGACAAGAAGTTTGGGAGGCGGCGACGTTGTTTATTTGCGAGTAATCGATCGAAAAACTAAGCAATGAAAACCATTCATCATCAGACAATCCATCGTCTACACGAAAGTGCGATAACTTTTGTCTTTTCATTCTGAGTTTATCAGCACTGATATTATCCATTGAGGGATCCATGGGATCGTCGGCGATGCGATGGCTACCTGATCTCTCATGCTTCCAGGTGTTGCCAAAGTAATGAAGAAGGATGGACGATGCTTCTCGTCTGAACAACTGGCGTGCCGCACGAGAAAGGGGTAAATTGCATGGTGACTGGCTTCGATGAGATCGATGCATAATTGGCCCATTGGTTCTTTTTGACTGATCCATTGTTCCTTCATTGTCATCTACAGCTTGAAGTTGGCTGGGACTGCATAGCGTAGAACAGCGTAGAA
>JALLPC010000198.1:0-16201 GCA_036940045.1 Stephanocyclus meneghinianus | reverse complement strand
ATCAAGGGAAAAGAGCATGGCCATTTCTGACCCTGCCAACTCTGGTCTCCCACTAGTTCAAGCTCTGTTACAAATGGGAGAAAGAGAGCATATTTGCAGGTCAAAAAGGTGAGTTTATTGTATTTTTCCATTTTTCACATAGAACTTGCATGAAATCTCACCTTTTTTCATGCCATCTTTCCCAATTCAGATGCAAACATGCAACGATCAACTGTGAAAGAGGGGGAAATAAGGCAACAAGCAAAAAGAGACAGAGAGCTATGGGCCTATGAACAATCAACTTGAGGCAATATAAGAGTGGAGAGAGGCTGTGATGACTCAACAACAATTGACATTGAAAACATAGCCCCCCATGACTAATGTCATGGTAAACAAAACACAATGATCAAACAATAGATATGGAGCAATGAAGTTGGGGGAGAGTTCAGATAATTAATTGAGCAATTAGTTAATAAATCAACCAATCAATCACTTAATTAATTAATATTGGTGATCATCATGATGTAAAACTAATTATGAAAACAATGTTAGCACCTCACTGTTACTTAAGTATTAGCATTTGGATGGTTTCTCATCATTCCTTTTGCATCACCACCTGGTTTTAATAATGCAAGCAGGTGGCGGCAGCGGTGGGACAAAATTTGGTCTGTGAGAGGACATATGATAAATCATGGGTTTGTCCCAAATGATTTCATTGAAAGAATGGTGAATGAAAGAACCAAAAAGTTGAAAATACATGATGGTTCACCATTGATTTTACTCCCACTTGGTTTCATTAAATGCAAGCATGTTGCAGTGGTGGTGGTGTAAAGCATCTCTCAGGGCTGAGATATCACAGATAACGCATTTGACTCAGAAACTAGGTTGCAAATTACCCAGTAATTTCCCAGTAAATCAGAATTACCTGGTAATATTTTTTTGGAGGGAAGTCGATTCCCCATCCTTGCAAAATTACTGTGTAGTTTAAAAATATATAGATGGGTAATCTGACAGTAGAGGTATGATTTTAACACAGCTTTAAATTAGCAAGTGTAACATTTTTGTCAGATTCAATGGTATCCAGGACACTGTCTATCTGTACTTCATTCAGATTTCAGATGCGCTGGTTGATTGTGGCATTATATTACTGCATACAGCAGACCTGCCCTCTCTCATTCTCCCTCCATTGCTCTGCCTCACCAGGAGAGTCAACCTTGTCACCTCCACATGACACTCTCACTCCCTAAAATGGGACTGAGAGTCTGCCGCTGCATCTCCCACCTCGAGAATGGAACAAATGAGAAAAAGTAGAAATGTCCCATGGTATGAATGAAACAGACATTGCCAGCAAGACACACAAGTGACAACAAAAAAGGCAAGAGAGTTGTCAGTTTAAGTCGTCAGTTGTCACCTGTCGTCACTTTTAGTCATGTGTTGTCAGATGAGATTTTTTGTTGATGACCGGTTTTCGTCAACAGCTGACGACCTGACCAAAAGTGGTCGACAACAGCTGACTACCTGACAAAAACTGGGTGTCAGACTACTGACAACCTGATGAAAAACGTTCGTCAATTCGTCACTTTGTAGTCACAGGTCATCATAAAGCAAGAAACTTGAACCAACCATGGCATGAACCACGGATCATTGCCAACAACAGGGACAAGATGTTGCCAATCCATGCCTCTTCTCTCTTGCACCAACACCAAACCAAGAACACCAAACCCCTTGTCCTTGGGGTGCTGCCAAACCTAAAGCATGTTTTCATTCACTAGATACAGAGAGACCAGCGGCATTGAGAACACAAGCAAGGACAAGCGGAGTGAAGATAATAATGATGATCGGCATGAGATTGGACTTGATGATTCTGGCTCCGATGATGATTTGGGAGAGGATGAGTCTGAGGAGGAATTGAAGCAGTACAAAATTTAGCAGCTCCAGGTTAAGCTTGCTGTGCAAGGTTTGTTTCTAGGGGGCGATAAGCCAGACTTAATCCAATGCCTCTTGAACCCACAGCCATCCGACTTCAAGTACAAAACTGATGAAAATGATGACGACAACGACGATGCTAGAATCAGGTTTGATGATGTAGAAACCAACACTCCCGTAGAAATGGTTGAATCTGAGGAGGTTTTGAATGGGTGCACAGTCAAACAACTGAAGATTAAGCTGGTTGAGCGAGGTTTGCTAGTAAGAGGAAGAAAGCCAGACTTAATCCAACGCCTCTTGGATCCACAACCATCAGACTTCAAAAACAATATGAAAGTCGAGCCATGGAAAACCAGCAAAGCCAAGGCACTTCTTGCGAGACTTCTCCATGACAATGCATCTTGGATTCAAGATCGAACACCCGAAGAAGTGTGGGAGTCATCAGAATGGTTCAAGCAGTATCCAAAAGCCAATTTTTTCACCAACATGAATAACCTGAAAAATGCGCTAGATGCAAGAGGATGTATTGTTGCAAGAGATAATGATGTCATCGAGGCTGAGCTTGATGCTATGAGAGAGCTACATCCGAGTTCATACCCTCTTTGGTGTGAACATGAGGCAAGTCAGCTTCTTGAGCAAGATGTGAAAGCTGGTTTGCACAAAGGTCTCTCTCCTAAAGAGTTTCAACAGACAAGAAATGAGTACATGGAGTGGGACCTGGACATCTTCAGAAAGCACATTTATCAAGAAGAAAGAAAGTGGAGGGAGATGCCTATGAAGGTTGCAAAGAGAAATAAACTTGCCAATGCGAAGTACAAAGACTTGATCGATGAAGAGATGGCTCGTTGACATGCTGATCAGGAAAACAATGATGTAGTGAATGAAATGGCTGGCTTGATGAAAGACTGAAAGTGGTACCATTAATTGGATATGCACATGTGATGACACCTCTTAGCATCTATTGCTTATGTGGTGGTGTCTGATGTTTACTAAATTTCCTTGCTTAAAATAATAAGCTCCGAGCCGCCTGCTCAAGACTTAAACTTAAAAAAGGCTATCGTTTTCCTAAATACACGTTGCTACTTTGATGAAGAATCTACTAAATCGCCTTAATTCTAGTTGCCCCTCAAACCATTACCATTACAGATCACTTGCCCTCTGCCCACTTCAACTCGGTAATGCAAATTATCGCCCCTTTTAGTCCTCTACTTCTCTGTCACCTTTTTCTTCTCCTCTGCTGCATGCTCTGCTTTCCTGTAGTTTTCATCATTCAATTGGTATAGAGCCTTGTGTCCAATGCCCTCTGCAGGTTTGATTGTTCACGTGACAGAAAGAACATGATCATTAGTTTAGGGATGCAGAGTGTGCAGGGTACTTATGTAACATAGCAAGCACTCACCACCATGTAATCTTTGTAAAGATATTCCATAAACAATCATGCCCCGTAGTGATAAGGGCATTTCATGGGGATCTTGGTGACTTTTCGATCTTTCTTTTCTTCGTAGACACCGCCCATCTTTCTCAAGTGAGCCATCATTCCTAATGGTTCAGAGACTGTAAACATTTCACAGATTACATCTTTATCAATTAGTCCATCAAGTCCATGCTGTTTCCTCCATTTCGTGTTCTGCTTGCAGCAAGGACAATAGCAGAATTTGGTGTTGCCACCTAAATGACAATTGATTAGAGTCATGAGAACCAGTGGGCGCTTTGAAAAGACATCAACTTTTAACTCACTTTCAATGTCAAAGCCAACCCTCATCAAATAGCATTCATGAAGCTTCTCAAAATACTTCTTTTGCAAGTTGCTAAGTGCTTTTGCCCACAATATGACAGTTCAGAATCAGAATTGTCATAGTCACTGAAGGAGGGAGCCTTTGAATCTTCAACTATCCTGAATTCTTTTTCTTCACCCTCTATGGCATATTCAGCTGCTTTTTTCATCAACTCGCCCCATCCTTCTTGGAGAATAAAGGCCGATCTGGCTATAAACTCTATGCGCTCACCAGCTTGTAGCTGGGATGCTAATTTGTCACAGTATTCTTCTTGCTCGGGGTCAGCTTGTAAGTTTTGTAGCTCTTTTGTTTTTTTGAAGAGTGGTTTCTGCTTTGGTAGGGCTCATTCTTGAAACTACCAGCACCAGCTGGAGGGGCTCCCCTTTTGTTGCTGTCTACACCTTCGCTGCTAGCATGGCAATGATTGCCGCCCCCACGGCTCCATCCCCCATCACGATCATAACCTAGTTCTGATGTGGAAAAGAAAGTTAGAATTGATCATACCCAGTCAATGAAAATTGGATTTAATGTGCTCTCACCACCACGTCCACCCCCGTGACCCCCTCTATCCCCATAGCCCCCACCTCCATGTCCCCCGTATCCTCCTCCCCTGTTGCCTCTGTTGTACCCCTCACTACAGTGACCATACCCTCCACCACAATTGTTGTAGCCCCCACCATAGCCCCCACCGTAGCCTCCTTGGCCTGCATACCCCCCACCCCCTCCACCATAACCTCCATCGTAGAAAGTGCCTTTGTTGCTGGCACGGCCACCTGCTCCACTGCCGTTTCTATATCTGCTCCCACGGGCTGCTGGAGGGGCACCTCCTCTCCATCTATTGCTCATTGTGGTTTTGTGTATGGATGCTGGGGTTGACTGCTGACTAGCTTGTGTTGGCAAAGCAATGCCAAAAGTGGGCACATCATGCCTTCACTGAGATTTTAGTGAGCTAAAAATGAAAATTTAGAGTGCTAAAATGTTCGAAACTTAGGCCCAAAGAGATATCTACAACCTCTAATCTCTACTTTTAACACCCCAAAAGTGGGCCCATCATGCCTTCACTGAGATTTTAGTGAGCTAAAAATGTAAATTTAGAGAGCTAAAGAATCACTCATCACTCCTCATCCCAAAAGTTACTCCCTATGTTGACCGTAGGGTGATACACTCTATTTCTACAAGGGTACTGATTCCTACCTTGTAATTTCTTTTATTCTTGTACACAGATAAATGTGCACACCTATTTGGAGTTAGGAGTAGTAAAAGGAACTACCAAGATACTCTCTATGTTGACTGTAGTTCGATCGTAAAAAGCAGCTCCCCACAATGAATACTACTGCTCCAGTGAAGAAGTGATCAATGTCTCACAAGCCGCACACAAATTTAACCAACAGAGAAAAGTTAGTGATATTGGATAAACTGGACAGAAATGAAATAACAGCTGGTGAGGCGTGTGTAAAATACAGTCTACACCGTAACACCGTGCCTAACTGGAGGAAGGATAGAGAAAAAATTGAGAAGCAAGTTGAGGAGGAAGGACGGCCAGAGAAAAAGCGTGTAAGGGTAGATGATGGATTGGGGTGCATTCAAGCAGGGGTTAAAGAATTTTATGATGAGAATCAGGCTCAACCAGAGGAACTAAAACAGCCATTGATGTGTAAGTTATTGTGTTTATGTTTGAGTCTGTTTCAAATATTTCTTACAACACTTTTACTTTGTGCTTCAGGACGTATCATTGTTCGAAAAGCTATCAATATAAAAAATAAATTAATGGCAGAACACGAAGGTACTGAACTACTGTCAGATTTGGAGTTGAACGCCTTTGAAAAGTTCAATGCTTCTAGATCATGGGCAGGCAAGTTTGCACGAGAGTCTGGATGGCGCTTGGAAGAGGTGTACCAGCCCATATCTGGTACCTCTGCAAAAGTGGTTCTTCCATGCACACACTCTACCTGCTCTGTATGACCAAACAAACTCACAAGGAATGGGACTGAATACACCCCCTTCAGTAGGACACCATATCCATCAGGTTTGCATATAAAAAAAGAAGATGGTTCTGCCACTCACTACTTGAGGTGTGTTCTTGAGGTTATGAGGGGCGAAAAACACATCTACGTTGGATTTCTGCATTCAGAGGAATCTAAAAAATATGCCATGGCTATCAAACAAAATGGACATCTGTCGAAGGCTTTTAGAGAAGACGGCGTCACAGTCATCAAAGAGTTTCAATCCAAGTTGTTGTGGCCTGCACTGATTTCTCTGAACACCTACATCGTGACTAAGGGGCAACCAGCACATTTGATTAACTCGAGTGCAAAAGGTGATTTGAGAGTACACGATGGTCGAAAGTGGGAAAACATTTACCCTAGTGAGTCGAAAGATATCAACAAAGCATTCAAGGATGAGAAAGATATGCATGCTGCAATGTTGCCACTCGCAATGTTTCTTGAAGAGAAACTCTTCCCACATGAATATTTTGCACGCAACGCTGCAAATACAAAGAATTTGATTCACATCAAGATGGAAAGTAATGTGGATTTTGACACCCCAAAGAGAATGTACAATCAACTGTTAAGGGTGGATCACATCAACCTGTTCTTTAAACGCAATGACCTAGACGAGAGGCAGACTCTGCACGTTGACGGGCATGGTGTTGGTGTTGTGGCTATTTATGTAGAAAAATGTGGTCGTGACGGGTACAGCTTCCATTATGTTGAGAAGTCACACCATTGAATGAGGCATGATGATTCAGATAGAAAAATTTGGGTGCCTACTTCAGCCGTGAAGGAAATTAAAGTCGAAAAAGGGGACTTGCTTTTATTTCCACCCTGCCTTATCCATGCAGGCGGGCCAGCAAGTTCTACAGAGTGCAACTACACCAAGTTTATCAACTCCATTCCCCAAAAGAGGAAAAGAATAACTACGACGAGTGGACTGACATTTCTTATCAATTTACTTTGGTGCATACATTATTTCCATCTCCAATATCGCAAGGGAAAGGAGAAATTCTCCCATTTACTTGTGACGAAGAAAAGCACAACAAAGCTGAATTTCAAGATAAGAGGTATGAAGATGTCCAGATAGACAAGCAGAAGTTTGAAAAATACGTGAAGGAGAAAGGGATGGAGTTTAAAACCATTTTGGATAAATCTTTATCATTGTGGATCAAGAAACTCGATGGATATAAAGTACACATCACTCGTAGTTGTATAAGGAGCAATTAATTCATCCATTAGACAGTATCAATAGTCTCTGATAGCTCTTTAGCTCTATGCACCATATTTCTCTGTTTTGGTGGCAGTGGTGGGCCTTACCACAAAACTGTAGAGCTCTTGTAGAGCTTCTAGCAAACTACCTTAGAGAGTACAAATATACCCACTGTTAGAGCTACTTGCAAAGCTACTAGCAAACTTTTGCTGTGCTCTAGCGCTGGTGCTTGGAGGTGTCCTTCCACCATGTACCACATCTCGACACAACTGAACACTTACTCTTGCGGTTCTTATACTCTCCACTGGCACTCCACTGCATCTTGGCTAAGTTTGCACCATCCCCTTCAGCAACATGTTCAGAATTAGAGAGGACGACTCTGTTTCCGTCACAGACGATGATGAAAATGAGACCATTGACCTCCGTAAAGATGATGATTCTCCGCACTCCACTGCTTCTAGCTGTTGCCCTTTCAGCAACATGAGCTTAACAGATTTAGATCCTCAAAGAAGAGAGGCAATTCTCTCTGCAGAAGCTGCAGTGTTTTGAGATGATGACTCTGTTTCCAGCTCAGACAATGATGAAATTGAAACCACTGACCTCCGTGAAGATGATGATTCTCCACCTCCCCTTATTCCTCGATGCGTTAGCACCTTGTCTGATGCATTGAAAAAAATTAATGATTTAGAAGAAGAATTGAGGACGCTAAAGGATAAGTTGATTCTAGCTGAAGATGCATCCAAATTTCACAAAACAAGATGTAGTGAACTTGAGAAACAACTCTTATCTTCTACAAAATATGCGCAAGGACAAGATGCACCCCAACAAGAAGGAGCCAACAAACGTGTAGGTAAAGTAAATGGGAGATGCAGCACATCGAACTCCATCCCTAAAAAAAGAACTACGTGGCATTATTTCTCCCTACACAGTCCCTAAATTGGATGCAAGCATCATGACAGCAGATGATATTCTCTGTTATGGCTTATTCTATGTTGGATTTGGGGAGGACCGACAGAGGGTTGTTGAGACAAAATCTGTAGATCGCTTCAAGGCCCACTATGGACCTGAACCATGTTCTGTCAAAGACATTATGTCTGATATGTGCAATAAGTTCCCTGACACGTGTTTCAAAGAACTTCTGATGGGTTTGAACTGGCTCAAAATGTATGATACTGAGCATGTACTTGCTGGTCAATGGAACCTTGATGAATCTGTATGCAGAGACAAATGCCGAGAAACTACCCGTAGACTTGAGTCATTCAGAGAAGAATTGATTGTGTTTGATCTGAGCAAGTTCAGGCCTGAACAAATTCACATCATCTCCGTTGACGGTGTCAACTTTATCACCCAAGAATTCAGGTTAGACCCAGGAACAAAATGGTTTGACCACAAAAGCCAAAGTGCAGGCCTGAAGTATGAGTTTGCACTTTCTCTGTACAAAGATCACTGTGTTTGGATCAATGGACCTGACCCTGCTGGTCTGCGCCATGATAAAGCTGTGTTCTGTGGAGCAACAAAAATGAGTGATAAAAAAGATTCTTGGGACAAAAACACTCTGTTATTTCAAATCCCAAAGGGCAAGATGGCCATTGGAGATAGTGCATATGAAGGATTGAAAGACGTTGTGACAGTGAAGCATCCTGGTCACACTACAGATGTTTTCAAATTTCTGGATAGGGCTCAAAATAGGCAAGAAGCGTATCATGGCAGATTGGAAAACTACAAAATACTCTACCACCGCTTCCGTCATGGAAAGTCTACCGAGGAAAAAATGGCACTGCACAAAATGGCTGTGGGCGCAGTTGCAGTGATAGTGGAGTATGATATGAAACATCACCCTCTTTTGCCTGTTTACTAATTTCTTTTGCATAAAATAATGACCACCATGCCGCCAGTATTCAACAGATTCTTTTCTGGTCTCAACAGTTTTGTCATTTATAAAAGTTACCTCGTCTGATTGTTCATCTATTTCCAACACAGCCCTTACTTCCAATTCTATCTCAAACTATGGCACGACACATTGCAAACCCAGGGAGTGGTCAACAGGCTATGTCTACTAGCACTACTGCTCCAAGCACTGTCGCTGCAACCAGCAGAGGTTGCTTTCAGTGCTATTGTTAGTGGAATTAGTAGACGCCGTTGCTTTGGACCCCAGCAAAACCTCCCACAGATGCTCTCTCAACCCATCGAATGTTCCCTTGAGTAAACGAAATAAACCACCACGAGGTCAACGATCAGCTTGCATTCCCGCCACGGAGTTTTCAAGACCATGGTGGTTTTCACAGCCACAGGCACCATCTAGGCTATTGTCAGCCCCTTGCTTGGAGGTCTCACACACCACATCAGGCAATAATTCCTCCTCCCTTGCCACCGCCACCTCGCTGCCATCGTGTCCCATCCATCTGCAGTAAATGTAAGGACATCATGCGGCACAAACATTCGATAACAGAGTGGGAGCTGTCATTCCTGCCACATCAGCGGCCTCGACTCTGTAAATTTCAACGTTGGGGCAGACTTGTTGGAGATTGATGGTGAAATATGGCGGTGATGGTGGGATGGCTTCAGGGTGGTCACTGAAGGTAGGCAACTTTTGCAGCACTTTGGAGGCTGTAACTTTGGATGGGCCAGGTCGTAACCACTATGTGTGGTATGGCTGAATGTGCCGTGATGGCGGCTACACGGCTATGCTGATAGGAATGTTGTTGGCCGAAAACTGATGGAGCTAGGACTGATTTAGTCCATTTTTTGTGGGTGTTGTACTGTCATGGTATTTTATTTTTTTTACACGATCGATGTGGCCAAAAATTCTGACATGAGGTGTCGCACTGCTATGCAATGCATAATATTTAAACCATAACTTTTTTTGTACATAAGAAAATTACGAAAAAGATTACAACAAATTCTCTGTTCATTATATATATTTTAAAAATTTCGGACAAAAAAGCCATAATCAAAAATATTTTTTCCATATTTATTGCATATGAGTTAACATATTACAATAGTATAATATGGTATGGTCGAGTTTGACAAGCCACATTGTGCTAGCAAATGCACAGTTATTTTTTGACAAGCCACATTGCACTACCACATGCACAGTTATTTTTTAATACACTATTCTCTTATTTTGCAGTCAACAAGTAAATGCACATAAAATCAAATTTGTGGTAACACATCAATCCACAATAAACAGCAACGCGACTACTCTCATGAACTAATTCCATTGATCTCCAATTCTGTCACATAACAAAAGTTTGCTGTCAACACAAGTTGACCAGTGATACCGAGACATGTGTAGGCATTTAGGTCTCAAAAGGACGAGTCCTACACATCTTTCGGAGACACGAGCAAACCAAGTTATTAAAAATCTTCTATATGGATTACTGATTTTCTGATTGAAAGGAATGACGTGTATATCTAAGGTAAATGTTATTCCAATGAAAAGATTCAATAAAAAGGAGTCTCTAACAATCTCTATTTGTTGTATTATAGGAAGTTGATTTCATAAATCATAAATGCAAAGGTGTCAAATATCTTGCCATACTAAATCAATGTCACTATTTTGCCACTCCAATATCCATCCAACATTACAATAAAAGATACAGAAAAAAGCACAAAAGGATAATGCGTACGAAATTCATCATTATGGATAGTGTCAGAGAAATTAGGCCATCAGATTCAAAAGTATATGTCTACAAAAAATGGAATCATGATTGGAAACCAGTACAACCACAAGGAAACTACGTATTTGAAAATATTGATGACTACATCATTTATGATAGTGATCTCAATAGCGATTTAGTGGTACAAGACAATGACAGTGAGTTGATTGTGGCTAAATTGAGCAGACAAAAGGCACAGTGTATGTGTGGAAGTAAAAGTTGGAGGCAAGTCAGAAATTTGATGAATGACATTTTGAAAACAAAGCCAAATGTCAAGCAAGGGAAAAAAATGGTGGTAGCTACACTCATTACAAATGTTTTGGGTTCTGCAAAGATCCTTTGAACTCAGGTACATTGGGAACTTACACTTTTAATCCACATACTCCATATGACGTTAAACAAAAAATCGAAGGAGAAGTTTCTTGTCTAGTTGAGAAGATGGAACAAGTATGTGAAACATTAATTAGTGGGATGAAAGAATACAAACGGTTCAACATGTTATAAAGGGAATTGGATGTCCCTACTCTCTCAAGTACAGAAGAAGGCATATCAACACAGTTTAGTGTTGGAAGAAATTATTGGAGTGGTGCTCATCGAGATAAGGATTACTTTTTTACATTTCTTTCGTGTCTATCAGCTAAACAAGAAAACCACAAAGAAGTAATTTATTATTTCTGCTATCCTGAGCATAATCTTGCTGTACCACTGACATCAGGAGATTTGATTATTTTCAATCCATTGAAAATGCATTGTTGTTCTAATAGTTGTTTTGATGACGCTTACATTTTTTTGGCCTATGTTTCTGAAAAAACTGTCATGACAGCTGGTATTAAAAAGTTAGAGCACTAATGACTTGCAAGCTAGTGTTATTTTTATCCGATGGTTCACTCATTGTGAATAAACAAATGTAAGATCAAATCATCTCTCCTGATGAGATCTCTTTCGAGTAATATGCTTTGTTTTACCTAGTAAAATATCAACCCATGTCTGTGATGTATGGACAAGTGTCTTTTCAAAATTTGTACCACCTGAGTACCAATAACAGTAAATGCTGGAAATACACAGATCAATAACTATTACTCTCCTCCTGCTGCTTACCAAACTCATTCCTTTGCGGCGGGCTCCGGTTATCCCGTTGGATATACTTACGCTCCTGCTGCTCTCCTCCCACAACATCCACCTGCCTTTGCGGCCGGCACCTTTGGAGGAGGTGTCTGTTGTGGGAGTCCTTACCCTGCTGCTGCTAATCAACAAAATCAAGTCTCATTCCGTCCCAGCACTAAAGCCCCAACTTCATGTCAACCACCTAAAAAGAAGAGGCTAAAGCCTTGTGAAATTATTGCTGATGGAACTTTGTGAAAGATTGAACTTGCCAAGGAGGTGGGGATTGGTGAGGGGTTTATCTTGAGAGACGATGGCCGGGCTTAGGGAATGGGATGTGAGAAGAAGTTTATCAGGATTAAATTGTAGATCCATGGGCAACATAAGCTCAAGTAATGGAAAGCAAAGTGAATGTAGAACTAGAGAAGGAGCTTACATTGTGACAACAAGTAGTTTTAGAGATAAATCTTACATCTTCCGCAATAGTTCTTCAAGCAATTACACATAATAATTTGGTTTGGAAAGCAACACATAATAGTTCATTCAAGATTCAACGAACTGGCCTATCACATTTCCACCCACTGTGATCCTTTCTCATCTACATATTCGAACTCGTACGAATCAACATCATCTACTTCAGCAGACTTCATTTGAGCCAATAGCAAAGCTTCGATAGCCTGCAAATCAGACAGTCAGAATCTACCCTCCCTCCTGGGGTTGCAACGAGAAGGTTTGGAAGGCATATTATCACTCTTCTTCCTGGAGACAGAGTCTTCCTTGTTCTGAGAAGTGCTCTCCTTCTTCCTTGTGTGGGTGGAGTGGTCGTGCATATGGACCCTCTTGACACTGGATGTGTTCTTGTCCTTCCTCCTCTCCTCTTCCTTGGAAGCAGCTGGGGTGCTGTCTTTTTCGCTCTCCACGTCCTCCACTACAACCTGCTCTTCGCGCTCAACTTCATTGGTCTGCTCCACTGATTCAGCTTCCGAACCATAACCAAGAGAGCTGCGAACTTTCTTTCCAATAGAACCAAAAAAGGAAATCTCCTCAGACTTGGGAGGAGGAGTCCTGACCTTTGTGTTTGATCCCTGGTTCTTAAGGATAGATGAAGGACCTGTCTGAGGTTTTGGAGTTGGCTCTAATGCCGGCATGGATTTCACTGGTGAACTAATGGAGTCATCTTCATTGCCGCCATCAACAAGAGTTCCAGAAAACGTTGGTGGGGCCCTACGAGACCCATCAGACACAGAAGAAGCATCAGATTCATAGTGGCTAGTGTGGTTGTGTGCATACTTGGTGCAAGAGTGCATCTTCTTGGTGCCGTTGTCGTCGTCGTCGTCTTCATCGGATGCATACTTGGTGCGAGAGCACATGGGCTTCTTGGTGTCATTGTCGTCCATTGCATACTTGGTGCAAGAGCCCATGGGCTTCTTGGTGTCGTCGTCGTCTTCATCATCGGATGCATACTTGTTGCAA
Organism: Stephanocyclus meneghinianus; assembly: GCA_036940045.1. NCBI lineage: Eukaryota > Bacillariophyta > Thalassiosirophyceae > Thalassiosirales > Thalassiosiraceae > Stephanocyclus > Stephanocyclus meneghinianus. The sequence goes on along the minus strand of JALLPC010000198.1, from coordinate 3,084 downwards.
GAGTGCATGGGCTTCTTGGTGTCATCGTCGTCCATTGCATACTTGGTGCAAAAGCGCATGGGCTTCTTGGTGTCATTGTCGTCCATTGCATACTTGGTGCAAGAGCGTATGAGCTTCTTGGTGTCATCGTCGTCTTCATCATTGGATGCATACTTGTTGCAAGAGCGCATGGGCTTCTTGTTGTAAGGACTGGTTTCGGACAATTTTATGATAGAGCGCCTGGATTTGTTAGAGCGCTTGTCGGCTCCATCACTATGAGAAGAATTTCAGTTTAGACTTGAGAACAAAATGAAAGGGAGGAACAACATGAACACACCTTGGGGGCACAATGGGTGAAAAGTGACCGTTCCAATAGAAAATCTTCCCCTTGTGACGAATGCGTTTTGGCTCATACACGGCCACCTCTCCTTCGGTGAATGAGTAATTGTAGACACTAAGATGAATACCAAAGGCTTGAGAAGCAACTTTGAGAAAAATTTCAGGTTGCCATACTCCATCATCAAGCAAGTCTCCAATGTCGTCATCCAACAAGCCAAACTGTTCATTTAAGTGCTGCCGGTGATTGAGAGCATAACGAAGAACAAACCTCTTAGTATCCTTCCAGTTTTCATTGGTACCCTCCAAGATATAAGCAATTGACCTTGGTCCACATTCGCCATCAGCTGCAATGAATACAAGATCATCATTGGCCAGTTCTTTATCATGATGGGCATAATCGTTGTAAGCTGCGTACATTTCAGCTCGAAAGGATGATTTGGATAAAGATGCTTTGGTTTGAATAGATGCTTTGGAAGATGTTCCGGATCTAGAAGACTGCGGGGTGTCCGAGTGACGAAAAGGAGACTGATTCTGGTTCAAACTAAGACGGCTGAATTCAGAGTTGATATTGTTGGCGTCCTCATCACAAAGGCGATTCTTCTTCTTCTTTTGCTTTGCAAGATAGGCTTGGGTATGATCTATAGGCTTCCCTTTGTCCTCAAGGTTAGTGTGAGGAGCCATTGTGGGAAGGACATAGAGGTTTCTGCGTAAAGATTGAAGAATTTGTTGAGATGTCATTGTACCAAGCAATCAAAACATTGAGAGGTTACTCACTCTGTTCCATTGAAATGAACCTCTTGATCTTCATCGGCAGTATCTACAGCGGAATAGAGGTTTGAGTTCAAGATTGCAGTAAGTCCTTTGGAATCAATAGCTAGAGTCATCTTGTCCTGAAAATATCCACTTGTAGACAAAGCATGTGGCAAGTTCCTAATGGAGATGGACACCCACGTCATTCCATAACCCACCCCCCTCGTGTACGTTCTCATAGCTTGGATAGAATTGTTCATGCCATATTGAGTCTCGCTGAGCCGGTCACTCTCAAAAGCTAATTGTTCAGGCAGTTTTGATGCGCCTTCAGGATTAAACCCCATGGGCATAGGGACAACGAAAGTATCTGCACCATGGACGAAGGCTGGATAACGGACAGGCATAGCTGTGTCAAGCGGAAAACCGTGGTTCACCAAAACAAGCAAGGCATTGTGCTGGCGGCCATCCATGATGACCTGATCAGCACCATAACGAAACACAATACTAGAACCTCCCGGAAAGACAACATGTCCGAGCCCCTTGTTGTCAAGCTTGCAAAGGTAATGGTTCTCAAAGACTTTGCCATTGATATCCTTGTTGGTAGAGAGTACACCAGACAGTTTGATAATATTCTGATCTTGATGATCAATCGTTACCCTTGTGGCTGACAGAAGCGGCCCAACAGAAGGTAGAGGAGGTACGGCTGGATGAGCGGAAGCATACCTGGGAGGGCTTGTCACAGTACGGGGAGGGCTTGTACGCAGAAGGCTGGTATTACGCCGATCATGCTGAGAGCTCATGTCACGCTGATTGCGGTTGCAAGTAGGAAGTTTATGCCCAAACTGCACAGGACCCATATTATTCTCTTGCTCCTCTATGTCTTCTTCATGGAGGTCAGGGAGGGTGAACTGAGATTCGTATTGCTCATGAGAAAGTTCCCTAAAATGAGGACGTGAAGGATATGTAGCTCTAAAGTTGTAATATGGAGAATACCCTTCGGGGAGAGGTTTATACGTGGATCTGCCGCTTGGATTTCTTTGGAAGGCTTGGAGAGATCGTTTGATGTTTCTTAGGACAACTCTGTTGAGATAATTGACTGTGATATCAGGATGAAAGACTGGATCACCCCATTGGTTACGGAGGTGGTTTCGGATGACTGAAATTGCGTGATCTGTGAGGATGCAGTATTTTATGAGTTTGAGTTGTTCCTTAGGTAGCACACTCATTGCTTGAGAGCTGGGTTGGGTCTGGGTGATGGTGCGTTGGTTTGTGTCAAAAGCCGTTGCACGACATGATTCAATAGGGTTTGTGTCAAAAGCCGTTGCATGATTCCTCTTGACGGCAGTGGAATTTCAATTGACGCCTTTTGAATTGTTTCTGATTGCCGTTTCAACCCGATTAGATCATGTGAATGGAATGATTCATGTTGCTGAAAACAAAAGTTCTTCTTGTTTCAACCATTTTGAATGATTTAGATCATGTGAATATGATTGCTATGAACCAATTAGATCAGGTGAATGGATTGATCCATGTTGCTGAAAACAAAAGTTCTTCTTGTTTCCACCATTTTGAATGATTTAGATCATGTGAATATGATTGCTATGAATGGGTATAAAGTTGTGGAGCACTTAGTTGGATGACACATGGTTCTTTGTTCTTTTTCTGACCTGGCACGTGCCAAGATGCAATAATTGCTTGAGTTGTCAGATAGGTAGTCAGAGTCGACAGAGGGAGTTGTCAGCAAAAGACGACCTGACGAAAAGTGGTTGTCAGATTAATGACAACCTGACGAAACGTGGTCGACATGTCATCTCTTGAAGTTGTCATTTAGTCGTCAGTTGGGTTGTCACTTGTCACAAGTTGTCAGTTAAGCCATCAGATTTGTCACAAATCATCAAAAGTCATCAGTTCCAGGCCAGAGTTGTCACTTCTTCACAAAAAATTGTCACTTGTGTGTCTTGCAGGTTGTGCATAACAACTGTGACAAAAGTATTAAAGAAACTGAGTGTTGAAGGA
>JALLPC010000197.1:0-15864 GCA_036940045.1 Stephanocyclus meneghinianus | reverse complement strand
GCATGAACAACAGGGGACATAACAAAATGATAGAAGTAAGGTAGTATAGGTGATTAATTTTTTTTAACAGACATTTTCATTGTTTCACTACCATACCATACCTCTAGCTTTAAAAATGCAAAAATCACGGTGCGATAGCTACACTTTACAGTATCTCAGGACATTGCTCCGATTTTAATGGTAGTACCTGCAATCTGGTATGCGCTAGCAACATACACTGAACATCGTCTTCGAATCGAAGCAGTGAAAGCAGTGAAGCGGGAGGGAACCCAATAAATCATGGCAACCTCCAACGAATTCTCAGTTCGCATCACAGGAGCACCTCCCCCACCAATCGCCACGAAGAAAGGAAGAGGCAAAAAAACCATACCATCAACAACACAGCAGCGCTTCAATCTTCGACTTAGCCCGTCAACATCTCTTGGTCGATTACAAGAGGATGTGTTCGCGCTGTTCAATGTCCCACCTTCCAATCGTGCCGCGTATAAGATGGAGTTTCTGATTGGATTTCCTCCCACGTTATTAGATCAAACTGGGAAGAATAACGTGGCAGAATTGGGAATACGTTCCAATGAGAATGTCATTGTCAAAATGACCTTCGTCGATTCGGACGATAATGCTTGTGCAGAGGAACGCAAAAAAATCAAACGCGAAAAATCTGATCAGACTTCTTCAATTGACCAGGAGAAGTTTGCAGCAAGCGTAGGGCGTCCAAAACGAGCGGCTGCGGAGGCGGCCTCTTCTTCTTTTAAGGATGTTATCAATGCTCAAAATGCCATGATGAAAAGTGAGAAAAACAAACCATCGACACGTTCAAATAATTTTGGCTACGCACGCAACGTATCAAAAACTCCAAAGAAGATCAAGATGGAAGGCATTGGCTATCGTCTATCCGACTCGCAAGTATTTCCAGGCTCACCTGCGAAACGAGGCATCAAACAAAATCAGTCCAAGGAGACACATAATGAGCCTTTATTTCAAAGCAAAGACGATATAGCCACGACATTAATTTCTTCTCTGGGGACTAACTCCAAGGGAGGTGGAAACGTTGGCAAGTTTTTGCGTGCCGCAATGAAAGGAGCCCTGGCGAAAACTTACGAGGCATCAAAGGCGCAAGTTCGTGTTTCAGCTGTTGAAAATGGAGATTATGAATTCGAAAAAATCAAAGGTGGGAGTGTTGTAGACGGGGGAATTGTGTTAGGAACAATGAAAAACGATGCAAATGATTCAGAGGAATATGATATCTTGGGTAGAACTATGTATCACATTTCATATGGCAAGGGAATTGAAGGAAGAGGAAAATTTGTAGAGCAAGTCGAAATCATTGGAATAGATGCCCTGAAAGCAGTGATAGGCACAGTCTACAATAGCGAATCTGTATCTGATGAAGCAGATGATGATATCGAAGATGAACGCAAGTCGGATGGGAAAGAGATGCTCAGACCAGCTTCGATAGCTCAAATGTCTCCCAGGATATTTTGGTCTCTGGTTTTCCACTACAACAAAACCGAGGAGAAACAAGCAAACCGAGTATCTCACCCGGTGTCGGTGGAAGATATGCTGAAGTCATTGATGCCTCAATTGGATTGGTCTCATCTTGATCGCGGTGGACGAAAGAGAGTCCTTAGTGAAAAAGCGAAAGAGAACCTGAGACAAGAAAAGAGGTCTACATCAAAAACTTCAACGGCAAACAATGATTTTGATGCTGGGGTGAGAGCTTTAGAAGAAATAAATGATATTGTATTGTCAAGAATGAATGAGCATCGAGGTGATCGGGGTCAAAAGCAGAGCGTCAACACGACAACGAAGCGTGCCGGCGGCAGTCACGACACAATGTCTGATGACTGGACGTTAGTTACACAAGACGAAGACGACGAAGAAGAATTGATAGAATGCATTTTGGAGAGTCGCAACAACGTAGATTCGTTGTCGGATCGTTGCTCTGAAGAAATGGCAAGAACTTACTCCTCGATCATGATGTCAAAGTCGGAACAACCATGTTGTAGAAATTTGAGGGAGTTGGCTGATACAAACCCTGAAGCATTGAACTCCAAGCTTACCAAACAGTGCAAACAGTTGAAGAAGCAACCTCCGTCACTCAACACTATCAACGATTGGATTGACAAAGCACAACAGCAATCACTTGAAGAAATCATGCTTGAAATACTTGATGGAGATGAAGAAGTACTGGAACTTCTTCGAGAGAAGGCGCATTCTTCCTCTCCCAGAGACTTGACGCATTGGCAGTCCTTTCCAAAGATGCTGCTTGAAACTATGGAATGTTGGCATTATTCAGAACAGGATGTCCTGCGTTGGATAGCTCGAGCTCGAGTTGCTCTGAGATTGTGTTCTTGGCTTGAATTGTTCACCACACCTGTTTTGTGACAATCGCTTTTCAACTTTGACATCCCTACCCTATCAAATTTGCTTCTCTCAAATTGATTAATTTTGGTGTTGATCACGCATGGCTTGTGGAAAGGAAAAAGATTGCAACTGCTGACTATCACTAAAATATTCATACAGTTGAGTATTGGTTATTTAATCGATTCTAGTCATTGTCAGAAGAAAAGTCATGCACCACTACAGCATCGTCCATTCCATCTGAGACTAGACACTTTCCTTCCTCATCAACGCATACGCTCCCTATCCAAACCCTGTATCCCCCAAGCCCATATAAAGTTTTGGGTTCTTTCCTAGCTCCGCTCTTCGCATTTTCCTGACCAATCCAGGTTTGTGTTATTCTTAACATGCCATCGTGACCTGCGCTCACAATGATTCCGCCAGGACGACTGGCTAAGGACACCACCGGTCCCACATGATTGGGATGAAACTGTTGTGCGCATTCATTGTCAAACAGTGCTGTCGCTTTGTATTCTGCAGATTCATTGAGTGCATCTCTAGAATACGAGGATGAATTGACGGAGGGATGAATGTCATTAATCCATATTTCTCCGTTGCCTGCTCCTACAACAACAGCGTGCCTAAGCACACGTTTTCTCTCCCTAGAAGCGAAGGTGACAGATCGGGCGTAGGTTTTGCTCGATTTTTCAAACGGGTTCCATACTCCAGTTGGCTCTGCCCTAAGAGAAGATCCATTATCTCCCTCTATAAGGGAATACACGCATACATTACCGTTAGCATGAGCCGTGACTACCATTTCAAGCTGTTCTGAAATGTCTAATGACAAAATGGGTGATGGAGGGTGTCCTTCTTGTGTCGATGGAGGAATGGTGGTCACCTTTAAGTCTTTGGAGTTCAAGTCAGCATCCCTCAATATGTAATCTTCTGGGAAGGACACAATTCTAAGGAAACCATCACTTCCTCCGAGGTAAAGCCTACCGATGGAGTCAAACTTCATGCAAGTAACAATAACGGGCAATGCACCTGGCATGGGTCGAATCAAAGCTTGAACATCTCCCTGGTACACCAATTCTGTCATGCCTCTTGCGTTCTCAAACAATTTAAACAGTTTCACGCCACCTTCTCGTCCAGAGCTTGCAACAATACCTTTCCCAAACATGGCAACGGCCAACACTCCACCACCATCGTATTCACCGTAAATGCATTGCCTCAGCTGTTCATCTAACGCATTCACGTAATCACTCGAGTCGTCAGAATAATGCACTCCTCTTGCGACGCCCAGCAATTGTCTCGCATTGACATCGGCAACGAAAACGGATCCATGAGCACTTCCACATGCCACTCTCGGATATCGACCGATTGCCACTCTTCTTACCCAATCGAACCGCGATCCTTCTTCCTTACTCGTAAAGTATTGCTCATTGATCGAGAATGCTCCATAGGACTTGGTCTTTGCGGACTTCCAATTTTTCAGCAAACGGCGAGAACTTTGCAGTAGTTCGGACGTTCGCTTCCGCAGCAGTTGTGTAAGGCTCTGTTCTACTGTCGTAGTGCCATTAGGCTGCGGTGGAGGAAACGAGGGTTCGGTTATCAATTGAACTGATGTTCTCGATGCTATGTCTTGCTCGAAATCGTTGTACATGATCGTCGAAGAGTCGTTGATTCCGTCCCCTTCATTCGCCGAGGCATCCTCAGCGTAGGCGTGGAGCAGCGTACGGGATGACGGTGATGATAATGCACGTGAGATGTATTTCGACAGCAGCCGTCGGTCCTGGAAGGAGGGAGGCAATGGACTGACGGTGTAGCCGCGAGCTTTGAGGCATACTGCAATGAGTGACAGAAGAACGCGTAACATATTTTACCCTAAATGATTGTCACTCGAGCGTTGTTACTGTACCGATGCATTCAAATGCTCTTACGTCTCTCGCATGTCAGTGCACCCTTTTAGTAATTCAAATGTTCTGCTTCGCTGTGGTCAGTATAGTCTATCCGTCCGCGGCTCGACGGTGTAGAAAGATGATTTCTTATGTGGCGGCCTATCCTGACGCGCGTGGCAGTTTTCTTGAAGAATTCTGTTGCAATATGCTACAATACAATACCATACCGAAAGATATGGTATCGTACACGTAGGATACACCGTCATAGAATATTGTTTTCTCTTCGTCGTCCAGATGCCACCTGTGCCACGGCATACCATAATAGCATGTTATGCTATACTATGGTAGCGTACCTTTTACAACCTCTGCACCTCGTTGCGTGTCACCGAAAGGACGTGTAAGCAAGCTACAGACTTATAGCATTGCGGCTGACTTGTCAGTAAATGTGACAAAGAAAGGTGACAAATAACCAGAAACAATCAAATGTGCAATAGTTCGTGTTACGGATAAAAGAAGATGACTGATTCATCGGAGATTCAAGAATTCTATGAATTGAAATCGTTATGGTTTATCTCTTAACGTTCTGCACTGGCATGACAAACAAGATGCATTTCTAGGGATTTATTGAGCAAGTGAAGCTATCACTGAGTGCTATGCTATGCCCAAATTACATCAAAGAACATTTTACTTTTTGATTTACGTCCAATGTTACTTCCATTTACGTGCCAGTTACCATGCACTAGACTATACACGTTGGCTTCAGATTAGAAGGGTCCCTCCTTCACTGCTGGATTGAATAACCCCCACAACATACATAAGAAAATCCTCATCGTTAACAAAAAAGGGTATTGTATTAAGGACCACCTCACTTCCAATCAAAACTCTGATCCCTGGATGCCATATCCTTCCTGACGAACCTTCTCACGGCAGCATAAACCGGCTCCAAGTCATCCAGACTCTGACTGGAAATCTTGATGGGGAATCCCTTCCTCGGCAAAATGGTTATATAGTGCCAGAGACCGTGGTAGTTGACAGTGTTGGGTTTGCCGTCGTTCCCTCGAAGAATGATGCGGGCTCCGCGAAGGTCGAATTGTTTGACTTTGACAGAGCATTTGTGATTGCTGTGAGTTTCTTTCACTGCGGTATCGTATTCTTTCTGTCGGATGGGCGATAGGAAATGTTGATATTAACGACTCAAGTAACTCCACCCATAAACGCTCTTAATAACATCCAACCTAGTCCAACTCACCTTGCTCCTGTACATATTCAACATCCAAGGCTTCGCCACAATCCCCCCGACAACAACATACTTCTCCTTCCACTCCAACGCACTCGACGGCGCCCCCATCTCCTTCTTATCATACTTGACCATATGCTTCCCCTCCGCCAACGTCACCTCCAACTCCGGCATGACAAAACACCTCAAATTCATCGGACGCTCCGCCCCCCGAATGACGCGCGCGCACTCCTCTGGATCGGAAACCTCCGTCCCGTTCACGCTGAGTATGCAATGCCCCAAGTGGACGCCGCTGTTGTAGGCCGCCGACTCTTCGGCGACGTACGCGACGATGGGTCGATTCTTGAGACTGTCAATGACGTTGGTGGGCATGCGATACAAAAGGGTGTCTTCGAGATCGCGGGCGGTGTAAAACATGGCGCCGAGCGAACGCGAGTTGATCCGAGCTTCGTAGTAGTCGCCACGTTTGGGGAGGGAGTTGCAATCGAGTTCGAGGGGGGTCGAGGAGTCTTCGTCGTCGGTGGCGTGGGCGGAGAGGAGGGAGGCTTGGGCGGCGGGTCGGAAGCCCGCGGCGGACCATGGGTCCGGTTGTTGGGTCGGCTCGACCGCAGACGATGCGGCGGGAGGGGGTTGTTGTACGGGAGTGGGCGATCCGAAAATGCCAAAGGGATCGTCGACGACTTGATTGGAGGGAACCATGGCGCCGCCGTTCGTGGTGTCCACGAGGGAAGAACCGAATGGATCCGACGAGGTGGCATTGCTCGGAGGAGCGTTGGAATATCCAAACACGCCGAAGGGATCATCGTTGACGACATTGCTGGGAACCAAGGCCTGCTGTCCGAACACGCCGAACGGATCCCCGGCGCTGCTCCCAACGGAGGCATTCAAATTGGGCATCTCTGGCAAAGCCGCGCCATTGAAGCCTGCACTCGCTCTCTGTGCCTCCGTGGGACTGGTCATGGGACTGAATGCGTAACCAAACGAATCATTGACTTGGGGTGATAGTGGTACACCGGGAGAAACTACGGGAGAGTGGACTGCAAAAGGATCGGGGGAGAGGGGGGCTTGCATCATTTCATTTTGGGGAAGTTGCTGGTGTTGTTGTTGTTGAGACTGGGATGGATCAAAGTGTGTAATGGGAGGCTGGGAAGAGACTTGAGCGACATTGCTCGTAGGTGCTCCGAATCCGTTGGGCGGAACTCCATTCTGCATCATGGGAGGCAATCCATTCTGACCTTGATCAAAGGCTGCCGGGGCGAATGGAGCTTGAAATTCGGTAGGCGCCGCAGCAGGAGGCGGTGGCATCATGACACCATAGCCATACCCATTCGCACCATCGTTCTTGATTAGCATGTCATTCCTGTCTGCGCCATGACAGTGCGGAATGGAAACGTGAACGGATAGTTGGTTCATGGGTCCAATGAGAGCGTCCTCTCCAAAGGGATTCGCGGGCGCATTGTTTTGAATTGTAGACATTGCAACATTGTGCATGAGAGGTGGTTCATGAATGATTGATTGCATCATGGCAGGGTGTTGTGGAATGGGCGTTGGGTCGAACTCGAAGGGATTGAGGGGTGCATTGTTAGGTTGAACTGGTAGTTGTGTAGGCATCATTGCATTGTGCATGACATGTTGTTGCTGCATGACGTGCTGCTCTTGGCTGACTGGCTGCATCATCATTTGTTGCGGATGGGGCTGCATTCCGGGCTGCATCGGCTGCTGAATCATGACAGACATCGGTGGTTGCATCATCATCATGGTCGGCGGCTGCATCCCTTCCTGAAATACGGGAACCTCCGGTCCATTCTCGTTGGCGACGACGCTGACGTCACCAATCGGAGAAGGAGGGGCGACATCTCCCACTAGGCGGTCAATGACGACAGTGGTTGGCACTGCCTCCGTATGTGGCTGCATTGTCATCACGGGTTGCTGAATGGGTGCAGGTGGAGGGGGCATGCTGGGAGGAAACGCCGGTGGACTGACCAACGGCTGCTGTGGAGCGGCAGCGATGGCCCATGGATCGTCTGCGGGAGGCGCTTGCGGCGGCATGCATGGCGGTGGAGCGAGAGGGGGCGAAGAATGCGGAGTGATCACGGCGGCCCAGGGATCATCGTGTCCAAACTGCTGTTGTGGTTCTGGATGTTGCTGCTGCGAAGGCTGTTGCGGGAAAACATCCCCAAAAGAGGCAAAGGGATCGGACATGATTGGATGAACGTCGGCTGGTGCCATACTGTGGTCTGGTTGGCAACGATTCAAACGAGAGATGGCAACTTGCGTCGAAACAGTGCAAAAAGGCTACCGATCACCTTCGCGCTCAGCAGGGTCTTATCGAGCAGTTCGGGTCTTGTAGCTTCCAGCGCTTTCAAGAATGATTTTTATGGAACGGGCACAGACGCTGATTAGACGCTGATTAGACGCTGACAAGAAGTATCAATGCGTGGTATTGTTCCATACAAGTCTCTCAGGTCCAATGCACACAGAAGTAATGAGACGGGGGGGGGGCGTACTACCTTGGAAAAACATATCTTGTTCTCAAATAATTTTTGACGCCGACCCAATACATGGGAACACATACCGATTTTGAACGAATTTCAAGAAATATTATCATGGATTTTTCATTCCTAGGAAACTAGATNCATTCCTAGGAAACTATGACACCGTGCCGTTTGTTGAAATTGCAATGGCCATTGAACGGATGCAACAATATTTGGATCGATGTAGGATTCAGTAGAAATGATTTCTTGACGTTGTATTTACATCATCGTCACGTTTGAACGTGCCAATTTTTTTCACATCATATCGTGAGTCTTCACTCGTCACGTTGCCGGAGTAGTTTTGGATCGGTTCAGGTCTGGTTCAGGTTCACATACAACATCTTGTGAGCCAATCATCATGAAAACGTGTGGATGAGTAGGAGCACACAAATTTTCGAATAGTTTCGCGTCGCCATCTCAACGTTCAAACGTCGTGTCGGCAAACAAAACCCATCGAGACTTTTTTATAGCTAAGAATGTCTAGCGCATTCTCGTTTCACTGGCCCCAAGACTATTCTCAACAAATCGTCCAACCATCGAATCATTGCTTCAACGACGGCAACAGCAACAGCAGCAACAACAACAACAACATAAGCAACAACAATCTAAACAACTACCATCCAAGCAGTCCAGGCATGGAAGATCGAAACTACAGTCAGCCAACGTTCTCTCCAGGCATGACGCCTTCACGTGGATCTCCTCCCACTTCTCCCAGCCATTCGGGCAACGTCCATGATCCTTTTGGACCGCTCGTTCTTCCCAATGGGACTAACAGTGTGAATTATGCTCCGAATTACCATGGAAATGGAGTCGTGACGAGTCCACAGGGATTTGGTCAGCAACAACAGCAGCAGAATTATACGAATTACCAGATTCCTGCGCAAACGCATTCGTCGTATGGTGGACCGATGAGGATTTCTCCCGATTCTCGCGCCGCTCCTCTCGTGCCATCGCAGCAGTACCACGGCATGCACAATCCTAATCCCTTCATGGGCAATAACGGGGCCATGCTGTCACCCCCGATATCTCCGCTGTGGACTCCGGCATCTCCGGTCGCTTCTCCCGCCAATGCTGCCAACGGAGCGGCGCCCGTCAACCCATTCGACATGTTCGGCGCCGCACCCGCCATGCCCATCGCGGCCCCTCTTTCTCCTCCTCAAGCCTACCAACAGCCCGTCCCTGCCGCAAATGCGAGTACTTTGCCCATGCTCTCTCCATCGTCATTGGACGACGAGGCCGACTTCTGGGCAGACATGGGTTTCGGACTCACCAACAACCAACAAGAAACTTCCTCCGCCGCCTCCTCATCGCCTTCCGCTCATCCTTCCTCCTCATCCACCGACACCATCCAACTAGACTCCAACTCCCTCCCCCAAGGAGGACAATACTACAAAGCCCGCGTCACCACACCCCTCATCGGCGCCATATTTTCCTCCGCCGTCGAACTCCGCAACACCCTCTTCTCCGCCTCTCCCCCCGCCCTCGTCGACATACTCGACAAACGACCCGTAGTCTCCTTCACCATCGACGGAGGAGCCGCCGACACCGCCGGCATCGCGCTCGGACACGTTCTCCTATCGGTCAATTCCGCTCCCGTCGCCGATACCGACGCCGCCGTCAAACTCGTCGCCAATGCGCCGCGTCCTTTGGTCATGGAGTATTATATTCCGCCCGCTTTGGAGGTGAGAAAGACGGAGGGGCAGTGTATGGTCAAGTACGATACGGTGGGGATGGAGGCGCCGGCGAGTTCTATAGAGTGGAAGGGGAAGTACGTGGTGGTGGGGGATATGTTGGGGAAGCCCAATATGTTGTATATGTATAGGAGCAAGGTGAGTGACTGTCCGGGAAACACATGGGAAAATTACCCTTGTTGTCGTCGTTGTTGCTGCTGATGATTGTAAGAGTTGTAGGATGCTGGCTCCTTCTCATGTCGATTCCCGGACTTCTTACTGCTGCCATCATCCCTCCAGGCCGAATACGACATTGCCGTCAAGGAAGCACAACATCCCTCTCGCAAACTCTCCGTCAAAATCAAACAGTTTGATATTTCACACTCTCACATCTTTCACGAGAATGGTCAAGTCTCGTATCCCAATCAACGAAACAAGTGGTACTACTTTACGATTGTGAGACCGACGGGGTTTCCCATCAAAATTTCTTGTCAGAGTCAGGAGGCGTTGAGGCCGATTTATGAGGGTGTCGTCAAGTTTTTGGAGAAGGAGAGGAAGATGGACGAAAGGATGGAAGAGAGGATGAGGATGGAGAGCGGTGGAAGAGGCAGAGAGACTTTTTATTGAGAGGGATTGTGGTTGGAATGATTCTGGGGGTTGTATTATTTTTATGTGTAATATTTGTGGGGTATCGTATCATTGCTTTCTTGAATTTCAGCAGTATTATGCACTGTGGGCATGAGTTGCTATTCTTATTATTTCTGATCGTGGCTCTTTTTGTAGGCATCATCTTTAATATTGTTTACAGTACATACACACTAATTCAGTCATCTTACTCAAACAAATGGCAATATATCCCAGGGTGGTGAACAAGTTCTTTCAAACAAATTTCTGTAATAAGCTGCATTGCTTCTCTGAGAGTCGCCAGTTCCAGCTTCCTTCAGAACAAATCAAACCAAGCTGAGGCATGTCTCATTATTTGTACCCTGCTTGGAACTCACAAAGCATCCTCAAGGCTTCACCTCTCCAAGCGTCGCCGTCTCATGCATGGCACAAAAATAATAAGGAAATGCCAACAATGGTTCTGGAACTCCATATGTTACATTGAGTCGCGCATCCAGTCAAAGAGACCCCGTGACCGAACCAAACGCTGTGGCTCCACACTCTCTTCTGATGTAACCGAACTGAGCCCCCAAAACGCTCGCGGTTTGTCGGGATCTTCTTCTGCCTCCTCGCTTGGAGAGGATCGTTTTCGGACGTTGCAGAATTTCCAGCCAAGATGAGAGTGGCAGATGCGACAATGTGCGATCGTCCAGGAATAACCAGGGAACCTTCGAACGAAAAACATGCATTAAACATGGTCTGAATACATCAAGACACACGGTACTCATTGGCTCCGGGACACTCACCATGAATCCTTTGTTTCCGCAAGACCGACAGCAACTATACCTCGTAAATCCACCTTTCTCACCGTCACTGTCTGGTGCACTACACCAAACTCATTAACATACGCGCCGGTAGTGCCCTCGGCGCCTCCGACAGTGAATACCTCAGACATTTTAGCCACGACTGTGCCACAATACTTGCAACGCAGGAGAGGTTGAGTTAAACCCCGGATCTTTTTGAGAATGTATCGTAATTGTTCGACGACGGACGTCATTTCAAGTATATCCAGACGATCGTTTTGATCTAGGGGGAGGTTGGAACCGAGCCAATTTACAAACGCGGAATTGTCAAGTACTCGCACTTCCGTTGCGTGATTGCGGCTGTCACCATCAGAATCGTCGACAATTTGAACTCCAGCAGCCGTCGGAAGGGCATTGTAGATACCTTGAAACGCTTCTGTCTCTTGCAGCAGAGTGCATATTTGTTGCGATGTTCTCCATGGCCAAAGTGCGCGGTATGCAATAGCTGGCGTTGCAGATCGGATGGATAAGTTCCAGATGGAATTGGTGTGACTTTCTTTGCTGAAGTGAAGTGTACCATTGTGAATGGATTCATGATCGGTGTTTGATTTCTCGCCCGCTTTAGTCTCTGCTGTTTCACGTTCACATTTGTCAGACTTATTATTGCATTCGTCTTTCGTTACCGGGATGACAACTGGGATTTTTAAGTCACCGGGCCTTTGTATCAACCAGTTTTGAGGAAATGAGACATTACCACCACCTATTTCTTCAACCGCATACAAAGGAACACCCGTTTCAACGGCATTCTGATACCTACGACCAAGCGTAGACGCATCTTTAGTTGAATCAACAATACGAAAACGAGTTGTCCCTAATGCTGTGACCACCAGTTCTCCAGTATGGCGTCGCCAAACCATTGATGATTGACGTCCTACTTGATTCCTTTCGGAAGAAGCTTCCACTGGGTTGGATAGAGTTTCTTCGTGTGTAAAGGTGATTGTTGCCATGGTTCCAATTCGTCCAATCAAAGGATCGTGATGTCGTACAATGCGTGGAGTACCAGAATGAAAAATATTGTCCTCGTCATGTTCTCCTTGCTCCGATGGCAGCTGGCTTGTTCTATTCTGCCGTGTCGACCCAGCAGTGTCATCATCTTCCCGCCGCCTCGCCACGCCTTGCTCGCTGGCCGCTTCTGTTTCGGAACTCGTCCTGACATCTCCCGCAGTCTCTCTCGTCGCTCTCGGCCTTCGCAATGATGTCACGCCCCTCCGAATCAAATCGACTCGCCACCTACCAGTTCGAGCCCCCGTCTCACGAGGATGACGTCTCGTTCGACGTTTTATCCGTGGCAAAATTCCTATTCTCACTTCATTTGTGTTTGTGAGTCCTTCTTGGGAGGCAGGTCGATGGGCGCCGTACAATCCTCTTGCGTCATCAATCAAGTTCCCTAGATATTCTACCCATGAGTTTCGCAGTCGTAGCGGTAGAGTGGACCCGGGAAATAGTATGACGTTGTCTATTTCAAGAATGGGTAGAATCATCACAGAGGGCATTGTTGTATTGTGTTGTGAGGTTAACGTTGAATTCGTGGAGAACACTGAGTTTGGTGGCGGTGTGATCGAGTAATACTGGGAAGTGACTTCATCAACAGTTCCCACAACTTGTGGGCAAGATGAAGGTGCCTTGTCATCATCTGAAGAGCTCCCTTTGTCAAAACTGCCACAGTCCCTATCTCGTTGCCTCAATCTATGACGGCCGGCGACAATCCACCCCTCTGGATAAAGCGGCTGCGGCGTAGGCAAATAAGCATGGTCTCGCGCAGGTCGAGGGGGTTCGTTGCTATTGTCAATGGACTCATCGGGTTCATTCTCGACATCCAATTCACTTGGCCTTCGACCAAAAATAAGCTGCATATAGTTATAATTGGCTCCAGGCGAGCTTGTCTCATCAACGGCCTCGATATCTTCATTCGTTGCACTATTACTATCTGGTGCATTGTCTTGTTCCAAGTCCATGTTGGGATCTTCCCCTCCTCCTTCGTCCTGAGCCATTCTTATCAAGTCTTGCTCGTAAAAAATATCCGACAATGGATCAATTGTCAACCTTCGTCGATATTGTCGACGCACATTATCCCTTCTTTCCGATTCCCTTTCGTCGTCGTCTTCTTGATCATTTAGAACGACGTATTGCATTTCGTCGCTGCCATTGTTGCTGTGTTCATGATTGCTACTTGGACTTCCGTCATCATTCGCGTATCCCCCATCCACATCGTCGTTATTCGAGGAATTAGGATTTTCGTTTTCAAGAGAATTTCGTGACGTTGATGGTTCAGAATGGTGCGAGGGTTCGGATTCTCCCTCGCCGGCAACATGTTGATTCGACATCGAATTGTATGTGTTCATCTTGAAACTTTGCCACTCTTAACGACCTTGAAGGCTCCTTGAAGGGTTAGGTTGGTGGACTATAAGATGACTGCGGCGTCATGGTCACAACGCGTGGAGAGTTGATTATTTGTGTCTTACGCAGGTCCATAACCTTACACCTCTTGTGAGCCTCTCGTGTCTCTGTCTCAGCTCTGTCTCAGCTCTGTCTCTCGTCTCACAAAGAATCCTTATATCGTATATGGTACAATACTATGCTGTGAATGTGAACGCACAGCACGCTGGATAATTTCCCTATAATTTCCACATTTCAAATATTATATCTAAAATAGTTGCGTCTGAAAAATTTTAGTAATGAACTCAGTGCGGAAAGGTGTTCCTACAGCTGGGAGAAGTTTTTTGCTACCTCCTATCATATGACACTTTGTAGCTACCTATAATTTTTAAAGGTTTTTAAGACCCACCCCCAAGCCATAAAAAGAACCATCAATGACCCCAGGAAACAATTGCATTGGACTTTTATTACAGCATCCAAGAGTGTGACGTAAAGGGTTAAAACACATCAAAAATACATCCTGTGAACACTCAGACCTTTATGTCATGACACAAGACTCTATTTTCAGCATTATCATATTCCTCCCCACCAATGAAAATCCCCCCTCAAGAACGCCCCTACCCCTTTCTCAAGTGACATTCCACTTACAAGCAGTGTGGCAAATCAACAACATATGCGCAAGTGCCCATTCCGAGCTTCAAAAATAATTATGAGCATCAATATTAGTTACGAGTGTCAAATACAATTAGGAGCATCAGGAACAATATATTTCAAAATGGTTGATATTGATTATTTTTGACATCTGAAGAGGTTGACACAATTTATTAACATATGCTATTTCATGGAAAATACCTTTATTTGTGTAAGATTATAACAATAGCCTTTTGTGATTATTTAATAATAAGTAGACTTTATGTCTGACACTGCACTGCTAATGAGATGTTAGCTATAGACTGTAAGTGAAAAAAAACTCTTACTAACAAATGCATGTAGGATTTATACCGTGCCTAATTTAGCTCAAATTCACATTTGATATTAAAAAATTTTGGAACTTTTTTCTTCTATCACTTGGTATTGTTTTTTTCGCAGTTACTAACATTTTAATTAACAACATCTGTTTTTGCTAACAGAATATCTAACAGAATTAATCGATTTAAGTCATTTCTCAATGCTATTCCCTCAAAAATAACTTACCCTCACACTGTATGCACCTCTAATCTAAATCTTCCATCACATTCCTTCTACCAGAATCACCAAAATGAACTTTTCCCAGAGGTTTTTTATTGTAGGCCGTGTCCATGATCCTTTTCTCCCCTGTGGTTTTTTACCTATAGCACAACCACCATCACCTATACACCGACAAAACACTACTACCACTACCCTCCCCTACGGTAAATCCCAATTTTAAATGTTGCGTACTAGTTGCTAAAAAATTCTCAATGTGTTGGAGCACAATTACATGTCATGATGCTGTGCAGTTGCTGAATTAAACTGCTCATTAAACCACTGACGAGCCATGTTAAAGGTGAAATGGCATTACACCGCCATTTGCTGCAGTGAGCCATAGTTGTAAACTAAAAATCAAAAAGGATAAGACCTTAATTCATGGTGTTTTTTACTTACCTTTGTCTAAGAAGACTAAATCCCATTAACAAAATTGTGCAGCACAGATGTCTTCTAGGTCCGCATTGCACTCAACTAGCGCATCGTCGAACAGTGGAGACTCAGCTCGCCCAACACCAACTGACAAACCAACAGCGGATACCACCACCGCCATCACCCACCGCCCTCCACCTGTCCACCTACTGAATCACACCCAAAGAGCAATAGCTTCTCCATGATTGCAGCCGTCAGTAGGATTGATGAATTTGTTCAGACGCTCCTCTTCGATGAACAACAATCCATCCTATGAGATTACGCAGTGCATTTCATCGAATTGTTTGCGGTATATTACTGCGTTTTGAAAATTCTCTTAAGGCTGAAGCATGATACTGACTGCATCCCTAACAACTGTTAAATTACGGTGCCTCTCCAGCCTGTCGAAGGGATTCTCAAGATCCAGGCGTATAAGGACCTTGCCACTGAAGTGGTGAGTTATCATGAATCCATCGAGCGTTGAATCATGGGCTTCGGCATTAGATGCAAGACCCTTAACAATAACTTCCATATTCAAAGCCACTGAATGCTTCATAAAAGGCCTTCCAAGCATCACCGAGATCTTCATCACCAAATCCGAATCCCCACCCAACATTGACAAACATGATCTCGTCTTGGCATACGTATCCTCCTACTATGGCAACATCAAAAGCAGCCTCTCCATAACACTAACTGAACTCCAACAAA
>JALLPC010000196.1:0-16305 GCA_036940045.1 Stephanocyclus meneghinianus | reverse complement strand
GCGATACTAACCATATTGGTTAGTACACCATACATCAGGAGTTCTTGCCTCCCAACTACTGGAAAAGTTGCCTAACGAATCCTGTCAACCTCATGGGATAATACCGCTCTGTCCTGTCATGCACTCATGAAAAGTGGGATCAAACACTGGCCAGGACCAGACCATAAATTTAGACAAGCAAAAGCATCAACAAAATGGCTGTCAAGGATACCTAATCTTTTGCACCTATGGAGACAGTTGAACCTAATAATCCGAACATCGAAGGTTCTCTTCCTGTTCCACTCAAAAGCAATTATGGAGGTAAACCATCTGATGCCGCGATCATGGTCGGGTGTGGTGTTATTGGTATTATAGTGGGTGGACCACTGCTGGCTATTCTGACAGCGCTTGGTGGTAGATGGGTGGCCGACCAAAATGGACCCTTTGCTGAGTTCTCTCTCTCTATTGGCCGCATTGCAGAAACCACGTGGAAAAAGTCACGGGAGGAGCATCTTGTGTGCAAGCTGAAAGCAATGGTTCGCTCGATGCTTGTTAGAGGCAACAAATGTGCGTGAGAGAGTTTTCAACATAGGTGACACTATTGCTTTGGATCTTCGTTGCGAGAGAACTGTGCCATTCGTTTCTAAATGGGATATTTGCATTTGTTATTAATAATTAATTCCTTACATTATAAATGAATGAAATCTTTGTTGCGAAGATATCTTCTCTGTCGGAGCTTATGCATGATCCATCATTAAAAGTCACACCTGTCTTCANTTATGTCATTAAGGCAAACATACCAATTGCTACTTACTGGTTCGAATTTTACATGATGAAAGCATGAGGATTACCAAATGGCAATCCTCATTTTGAATTAGTTAAATAGCTCATAATTTTTAACTTCCAATTTCAAGAAGTCTTTTCTACTTCTCTTATCTACAATTATCCTTTTCCTACCGGCAAACGGCTTAGGTCACCACCCCATTTTGTTGATAAGTTCTGGCAGATACATGAGCTTGTTGTGGGTTTCAATTCTCACATGGCATCCATCTTCATTTCAAGTTGGGTGGTTAATTTAGATGAATCAATGTCCATTTGGTTTAATAGGTGGACATGTACAGTGTGGGTATATTGTCCAAGGAAAAAGCATCCTTTTGGTAATGAATATCACACTGCATACTGTTCTGAATCAGGTCTCATGTTTGCTATGGAAATAGTTGAAGGAAAAGATAGACCCTTGAGTTCTCAGGCTACAGTAAGACTGCTGGTTTGATGCTATGCATGTTAAAGTCTTACTTCAGTGCAGGAAAATATGTGATTCTTGATTAAGGTTTCTGTGTACTTTAAGCTCTTATTGAGTTCAAGAAACATTGAATACATGCTTGTGCACTCATCAAGAAGTGAGGATTTGGCCAAAAGGAGTTCCAGGACCTGTGATTGATGACCACATGTCAGATAGGGATGTTGGTGATGTGGACGCCATCCAAGGAAATGCCATTGGTGTTACTTATAACTTGTGGACAATGAAGGAACCAGATTATGTCATGAAAATGATGGCAACCAGTTGGAGCCTGATTGCTGATGAGTTGTGTAGGTCAACAAGTTGCCAGTGGATTGAGGATGGAGTTCAGAAGAGGAAGGAGTTTTCCTACAAGTTCCTTTTTGATCATCATTCCAGTTACCATCATGCAGTTGATAGTCATAATAATCTTTGTCACTCTTTGCCTTCATGGGATGATACTTGGTTGACGCAATGTTGGGAGCTACATGTTCTTGCTTTCGTTATTGCAGTTTGTGAGGTCAACGAATACCTTGCCGTCAGGTTCATTGAAGGCAAGAAAAAATGCCTACAATTCTCAATTTCAGGAGAAAGTATGAATGGCAGTTAATTATGAATGATTTAGTTGAGGATACAGTTGAGCACTATCAGTTGATATTGGAAGTTAGCCATACTGTTTGCCGTGCCCCACCTCATGCCAGGGTGTACTGTAATCGCCATTGGATCTGTGATGCTCTTCAGAAGTATCAACAATATGCTTGAGGGTATCTTGGGTGTAATAATCGTATCAGAACTTATTGTGCATGTTGTCCCGGTGTCTGGCTATGTGGTACTCGTCATGGTCATCATGTTTTGGAAGAGCAGGAGCTAGGTAACTGAGTCAGTTGAGTCAGCATCAGGGAAAGAAAGTCAAGTTGAAGTTAGCGATATTACGTTTACTAAATTATTTGTCTTGTAACCAATATGATACAAAGGCGCCATTAAAAAGCTGGAGTTTTGCTCTACAACCTGGTAAACTTTATTTTAATCCAGGTGTTAATATTATGAAAGAGAATTTGGCATGAACTTCATGATGAATTAAGTCATTGTACCTACTCACCAACCGTTATATTGTGTATATTCCCAATCGGTGTGAGAAACTCCATTGAAAGTGTGAGAGTTCACAATACAGTATTCTTGTGATCTCACAGAACATCATGCCTTAGTTGTTGTGTATCATGTGTCTTATCTAAAAGTGTTATCAGATTCTACAAGATAATGGGGTTGCACGAATAACTGGTGCAATTGCTTCGCATCTCTAGATTATTCTAAAACCAGCAGTCACGAACGAATTGATTTATTTGATGATAAGAGAGAAACCGCTTCAACCTTTCCTTGATGGTAATTGCTCATGTAAAACGGGAGCAGCTGTGCTGTTTGGTTATGGAAACTTTCGTGAGGACTGAATCAAGACGTAGATTGACATTCGAATCAGTGTTTTGTTCGTAACGGAGCAGGATATCGTTTTGTTCCAACATCTCTCCTCTTCAATCCCCGCGAACTCCACCAATCTGATCCATACCAATGCAGAAGCTGTGTGTTTTTCAGTACTGGCATCAAAGTAACGAATTCCAACCCCCCAATAGTGCCATTGCGCAAACCAAAATATTGAAATGTGCTCCTCATATTCTGTCTCTCGTTCGGCCCCGGACATGCGGCATACTGCACCACATCTCCCGTTCCACCAGGATTCAGCACCCCATTATAATTGCTTCTTTTGAGAGTCCTCCCTCCCTCTACCATTGGGTCAATATTTCGTCCCGTGATAGGATCCGGAGGATAGAACGAAATGGCTCGATCTTCCTTATCACATGATTGGCATCTGCCTCGTTTACCCCAGTAGGCGATTCTGTATTTGGCCGGCAAATCAAAACGAGCCACGAGAGCCTTTCCGGCGAAAGGGTGGTTGACTACTTTCAATGCACCGTCGCCCGTTTTGAGATGACGATCGCAGTAGGGTATAGGGATGGGTTCACCTTCGCGCGAGCTGACAGTGGTGATGCATCGTTTCCCGGAGCGGCTGTGAGCCCAGCATTGAATTTTGTCGTCAGTGGGTTTCGGCAGCGATTGAAGGATTATGGAAGCGGTGGGCGTACGTTTTGTTTTCGTTGCGGTCGAAGGCGTCTTGTGGCCATTGACCTTCGCGGTCTTCGCCTTGGTCATTGCTATCGTTGCTGGAGGAGGTTCTTTTCAAGGCACAGATTGTGATGGAGGCCTGCTGGTAGCTGCTGGTGTACATTAAGTACAAAATTTTGCCACATATTATATGGTCTTGCACTCTATTGTAATAATTCCAATACGGGGGAGCATTATTCCCAATCATCCCGGCCTAGGATATATTATCATGAACGTTCATGTAATGGTGGTGTCTCGAAAGGCATGCCAACGGTTCTCCATTGCATATTTGAAAATTAAGAAAAATCAGATTCTGGGCTAAACAAAGAAACTTACACCTACACATACAAGAGTGCGTGTATTTTTTAAAAATAACCGTGCTACCTCCTGTCTCCTCCGGTTACAATGCTTACGGACGCAGTTCTTGCCAACGATCAACGATATTATGATCTGCTGTGATGGAAATGATGAGATGAATGGGTCAAATCGATCCTCTCATCCATTGTCATTTCCACTTCCTTCTCATCCCCCCGACGCCTGCTGCTACCGCATAAAACTCTCTTGATCTACCTATCCGTCGCTAAACATCTGCAAACCTGAACATGAATAGCAAACGAACAAATCCTTTCCGATCTCTCGAAAAGGACAATTTCCCTCCACTCGACGATTTTTTTGACCCTCCAAACATCAACAGCAGACCTTCCTCCGCGCGTACTACGCCGCTATGTCCCAATGAAAGCTTTTGCTCCCGATCATCAATATCGGCACCGTCTCATGATTTATCCCTGGACATGTCGATTGGCGGGAGAGCTGCCATGGCCGAGCATCAGCATCGCACTCGAAAAGATGGACTCCGTGATGCTGCTTCCGCTGATGACCCAGTCCAAAAGAAGAGTCCTTCACGTTCGGATTCAGACGATTGGGGACGTATAATGGACGATACTTGCTCCATTCTTTTATTCTCATCATCTGCTTTCTGCAATGGGGAGAATGACAGATCAACAGAAGGCTTCGACATGAGCGTCGATGCATCGAGTTCATTCTTTGACAAATCAGTTATAAGCAATCTTCTGACACCTGAAAAGTTCCGGTCTTCGAAAGATTCTGCTCAATCTGACGCTGGAGTCACGTTGATACGTGGTCTTGCCCGCGACAAAAGTGAATCGCCAGACAGATCAGTAGGGTGCTGCTCAACAAATATAAGCAATTCGCACTACAGTGGCTTCGAAGAAATGTTTCACGCAGCTCTCCGATTTCATGACGAGTTGCAGGAATCAATCTTGTCTATTGGTGAATCGGAATCGGACGGAAAAAACAAGAGTAGCTCCGTTTCGTTCGCCGCTGATACTTCATTTGTAACAAACGATGGCAGAAGTTTTGCTAGGCGCAAAAAGTCCCCAGAGAGCACGACAGAGCTGAATTTTTTATTTGGGAGTCCGATCCACACACACAACAATGACGATAGCTTCTGCGTTCACTCCAGTTTCTTGGGCAGTCCAATATCTCCATCACTATCCGGAGTTGCAGAAAAAGATTTTTCGTGCAGTCCATCACCACCTGTGTTGCCGTGTTCCATATCAAGCCCTTGTATCTTACAGACAACACCATTACGAAGTGGGAGGCAAGTGAGCGTAGAGGATCAATCTTCGCATGCTTCATTCGTTGATTGGAATCCAGGTGATACCCATCTAACTCCGAAGAAAAACTTGTTTCAACATGAGCCCGTGCCAGTGACCATTCAATGTACAATCACTGAAGAGAGCATTGAACTTGTTCGACATACACCGACACCAAATCATCAAAATGATTCTTTTGAAATAATTCAAAACTGTGGGACAAATGCTGAAACTAGACTGAATCGTCTTACAAGTGACTCTGATTCACCAGAAAAGTTTATCCCCCGTGTAGTACGTAAATCGTGTGTGTTGAGCCAGTTTGATCTTCAACCGACGGAAGAAAATATACGAGGAGTTCGATTGTGTCGAGCGTCGAAGTTAAAGTCTTTAGGTTTCACGCCAAATTGTTCAGCTCACGACTTATCGGTTGACGTTAATCATGAAGACAGGTGTGACTTTTAATGAAGGATCATGCATAAACGCCGACAGAGAAGATATCTTCGCAACAATGCATTCATTCATTTATAACATAAGCATTTAAATATTAATAACACATGCAAAATCCCATCTGGAAACGAATGGCACAGTATGCTCGCGACGAAGATCCAAAACTAAAGTGTCACTTGTGTTCAAAATTCTCGCACGCACATTTGTTGCCTCTAACAAATATAGAACGAACCATCGCTTTCAGCTTGCACCAAAGATGTTCCTCCCGTGATTTTTTCCACGTGGCTTCTGCAATACGTCCGATAGAGAGAGAGAGCTCAGCGAATGGTCCATTTTGGTCTGCCGCCCATCTACCACCAAGCGCTGTTAGAATAGCTAGCAATGGTCCACCTACGATAATACCAATAACACCACACCCAACCATGATTGCGGCGTCCGATGGTTTACCTCCATAACTGCTTTCGAGTGGAACAGGAAGAGGTCCTTCGACGTTCCGAGGACAAGGTTCAACTGTCTTCACAGGTGCGAAAGAGTACGTATCCTTGACAGCCATTTTGTTGATGCTTTGCTTGTCGAAATTTATGGTATTGTATGGTCTTCTTGGCTTGTATTTTTGATCCCACTGTTTATCAGTGCACGACAGAGTGATATTAGGTGATACCATACCGTGATACATTAATTGACGAGACTGGCGGTTGCACCATAATTTTTGAGGGAGTAACATAGTATTGTACCACATGGTACACCATACCATTGTAGGTAAGAGAAGAATTTTTTTTGATGCGTCGTTTCTGTCTTGTGTTCAGTTTTTAGAGGATAAACATTAATGCGAACGCAAGAACTTGTAGGGATATCTACTAGTGTTAAAAAATAATTTTTGGGACAGGTTGGGACCATGAACCTCGATGAACTACAGTTCATTCCACACACCATTCATGAATTTGACGACGACAAAAAGTAACGCAATGCCCCTACACACAATTAGATTTCATACGTTTCCTTCGGTCGATTTAATTTGTCACGCTTGCACTTTGATTCTTGCAGACCTTGCAGTCGCAATTGTTTCTCTGGAATAGTGAGCCAACTGCAGACTTTACTTTGCACCAAAGATGTTCCTCTTTGGCCTTCTTTCCTGTAAATGCAGCAATCCTTCCAACGGCCCTGGTTGACTCCCCTAGTGGGCTCTTCTTATCTGCGGCCCACCTTCCTCCCAGAGCGGTGAGAAGTGCTAGAAATGGCCCACCCACAACCATTCCAAGAACACCACATCCAACCATGATCGCAGTATCCGATGGACGTTCTTCTTCTTCAGCGTCAGGAACACCAGGACGTAATACAGCTTCGGCGATAGGAGCACTTGGAATTGCTGTTGGTACCGGTTCAAAAGAGTATGTGTCCTTTGCAGTCATGGTAGAGAATCGGTTTAGAATTGTTTTCTTGAGACGTGTTTTTTCCGCGCTTGTTTTTTATGAGACCTCAACTGTGCAGAAATAATAATCAACTGAGAGCACGATTGACTTCGAGCAACGAACGGTAGGTAACCGTGCACCTAATTGCGCGCACGACTGTCAGCTAGATAAGGAAATAATGATTGCTTCTAGAGAAAGGTCGTACTAAAAATTTGAGAACTTTTTACGGCACAATAATGACCGAGATCAAGTCAACTGGATCGATTTTATCTGGGTTTGCCAATCCAACCTTTCTCTCTTGCATATTCAAACATTTTTGTAATCCTTTCTTTTTCATCCATTTTAATGTCGGGGTGCCATAAATCGAGAAGTAGTAAAACGCGCGGTTCCTCGGAATCATTCCAAACTTCATGCACATAAGAATCGTCAAGTACAAGAGCCGAACCTTCATGCCATTCGCGAGTTTGATCAGCAAGTCTTATCCCAATAGTTGGACGAGATTTTCTCTCCGCGTCAATGTTGACTAAGGTGGTTTGTTTCGGTACTAATAGTGGCAAGTGTACTCTCAACCTTAAATTCATAGGGCCTGAGTGTGCCATAATGGAAGATTTACCATGCAAAGTCGAGAAAAAGCAGAACCCAAACGGCGTCCCAAAAAGAATTCCCTCTCTTTCGATGTCATCGATAACTTGTGATGTTTTGGGGCATCGTTCTCGAAATAAGTCATTGCGAATTCCATTCAGAATGTATGAGTGCCAATCCCAATTACCTTTGTGTAATTTTGCGTCTGTTGTCAACACGAAACGAACGTGTTCACGTCTAATGCTCGCATCAGTTAAAGCACATATTGACGAAGGACATCGTAGATCGTAGTCTTACCGGCATGTTCCAATCCCTTAGATTCGACGTCATAATCAGGTTCCAATGGTTTGGTAACTTCCCCATTGTCCAAGACAATTTGATTGCCCTGTCCAAGAACAGCAGAAAAATATTCTGCACGTATGTCATTGAAATTTGACTCCAAATGATTCACCGCAGCTGATACGATTGGGTCGTTGAAAGCTATCCTGTGCCTGCGTAGCTGCTGTGGATTCTGAGGAGATCCATGAGAAGAAGAATCAGGAGGTTCGGGTGCCGTCCAGAAGGGAAGTGACCGAAGCCCCGGTAAGTAAAAAAGAGACGGCGATGGACGAAAGACACCGGTGGCAGTTAGGAGAGAGGGCCCTTGAATGATGGTTGCGGAATCACGTGGAATTTCTGTTGAGAATGGTGCCAAGTTTTTGGTGTAGACATGATTACGGGAAGAGCACCAATGCAAACGAGTTACAGGCGATGAAGAGAAGGCTGTCCTAAGTAAATGATGGGTGATCATCATTGGTTTTGTTGGGTTCTCCTGGTCGACCAGCTCACAAAAGTTCGCACAGGCTAGCAATCTCAGGCATCTTGCTCGGCGCTGATATGGCAGCGACATGGCATGTGATGATGTGTGCGGGGAGTTGAGGGAACTGTACCTCGTGCATAGCTTCCTAGACCCGCAGTCTCCCGCAGTACCATATTATATTATATAGGCTACACCACACTCTAAGGCCTATCCTCTCAACACCATTTTTTGTCTTTCACAGTAAGATTTTTTTGACAAGATTCCTGTCCGCCAACCGAAATCTTGTCACAAAAGCAGGTTGCTTGAGATTATGGATTTACATTGATCTGCAATAATTTTTGCTTTGCTTCTTTGTGTTGAGATAATGAATTTTTGCACATTGTAATATTTTTTCTTGAATCTACACATCTGATCGATCCGACAACAATTGCATTGACTGGCACCCACCATGAGCTTGACTACTCCTTATCGATCCCCTCCTCGTCATGCTCGACTTCATCAAGATGATCAATGGGACAGGAGGAGAGAATGGCTTGAGCGGGTATGGTGAGAAGGTGATGTTGATGTGGGGATAGAAAGAGAAGGATCGAGTGCGATCGTAATAATTTTTGGGCAGGAAAAAATCTTCAAAAAAGAAATAAAGAAGCTTCCTCTTTTAGCTTTCTCAATCAATTTTGTTAACTAAAACATTCTGTTCACATACATTATTTTAAAGGAAGCAAGATTTTGAAGATGGGGAGTAGGGTTCAGTACACGATTGTTCTGACAAAATTACATTTTGTCTCACAGTCATCAAAAATGTTGACAAGTTCAATCATTGCTCATATTGTATCCACATCCTCTACTTTTTGCTCCCGAGTACTTCACCCCATCACTTTTTACCATACAATGCAAGATTTTGGCAATGAAACAGTATACTTTATCATTTTGTAAGACAAGTACTCTGTTGATAAAATGCCGCAGCTGTTCATCTAGTTCGGCACTGGCCAGGCCCTATTCATAAAGCAGCTCTTTTTATACATCATCCTGATCTTCTCACAGCAACTGCAAAGTCAAAGAAAAAATGAGTTTGGGGTGTGTGAAGCTTTGCTTTGGGTTGGGCATTTCCCTTCCAAGAAGAAGTTACTCTTAGCTTCCTCCATTATTGTTCATGTTATCTTCAATGCCAAAGAACCCTCTTGAATCAATCAACTGGCAGTCATACTGTCTGGTATCACTCACCTGAGGGGTCTAGAAGTGGCTGAAATAAGGAATTGAGTATGGCTTTGGTTATTGGTTTGGCCTTGAATATATCATTGGAAATATGTGCTGATGTGATATCACAAGTCAATCTAATACAAATCAAAACTTTACATGATTCTGCTCCTAATATTGGAGTTTTTAACTCTACCAATTTTTTGCAACCTTGGGTGCTTCTCTTTCCTTGTTCATTGTTTCATTGTGATTTGTAATTTGCAATTGTGAACCCACTCTCAACCACAATGAAGAAACAACTATTGTTTGGCGAGGCAATTTTTAAACTCTCCGATACTCAGTTCAACTCCTCACAAATAAACTGCAATAATGAAAAAGTGCCATGCCAGCCCCCTCCCAAAGGTAAAATAACTCCACTCTTAAATCTGGCCTCATTAATCTTGCTACATTAGTTTCAGACTCCACTACACTCTGACATTCTTTCCAAATGCACAATGTGTATCACAATTGTCATTAAGGGGTGTTATATTTTTTCAGAAAATGAACAAAACACAGATTCCAAAATCTAGTCTAATCAAAAGTAATGAACCTGGTCGTAAACTCATCTCTTGATGTCTGTGACATTTCCTACCAGTTCCATAATCTTGACATCTAAACTGACATTGCACTCATGTTGGTCATCACAATCCACTGCTCTCTAATCCTCGTGTAGAAATAGCTTTTCATACTTCCAGTAGGTGATATTGAGCGAACCAGTTAACCCCACAGTTGCAAATGCCAAGAAATGTGGAAAGGTGTTGTGTAAGGATGCTAGGCACCAAGCTTGAATTGTTTAGAAGTGGTATTAAATATGATGACACTACTTCGCTAGTTCGTAAGATGAAATTAAAATGAAAACGTTTCTTCTTTATTGACACACATTTGCTATTCATCAGTTTTCATCTTGCTGCAACTACCCCAGCGCGCAGAAACGCACAATAGATCGAACAGCTTCTTTCCAAAATGACTTTTGCTACACATACTCTCTATTTTCAATTTTTTGCTAAGAATGGAAGCTTCGAACAACATCATCAATCATCTTTTCAAATGCAGCAGGACTCATGGTAAAATCTGCATTATCAGAGTCACCATCACAGACGACACATGCGACGTCATCATTCTCCCCATTTTTACACTTCTCCACAGCCTTGTAGGTCCCATCCATGAGCTCCATAAAACGAGGATTGCCAATGAATGACTTGACCTCACAACCCACTTCCACAAAGGTTGTCCCATCCACTGCAAAAATGACATTGGCCATGTGTTCTCCACGCACCATGATAACTGCATCAGCTTCATTGAATGTGCGAGCTTGTTGCGCCACTGTAAGGGAGCTGAAATCATCTACCGTCACGAACTTGATATCTTGATACTTCTCGAGTGATCGTGCCTTGCTGATGAGTGTTTCCATCTCATTCCACTTTGTCTGTTGACTCAATTTGTTGTCATAGAAAATAATCTTGGTTTTGCTGGTTCCAGCGATGGGAATATTATCGGGGATGTGAGTTCCATCTCTCTTGGCAGCAGCAACAATTTCTGCAAGTGATTCTGCCTCCTCCTTCCTATCTTCGACGGTCCTCCTCCTCGGCAACGCAAACTTTCGAAACAAAATTTCTCTGAACTCTCCCAGAATCTCTCTCGTCACCAACCCCCCCTGATCCAGCATCCTCTGATACCCCACTTCATTGTACATCAATTCCTCGAAGCAATACAACGTGGTCTCATCCGGTTCCCAGGGGATCTCCTTGGCAGGCCCAAAGGCATTCATTTGATGCAATATTTCGCAGAACCAACTGTGATTGTGGGAGAGACATCCCTGGAGAGAGTGTGAAATAACGGCATCGTAGGGGAAATCCCATTCGTCTCGGAATTGGTCCCAGTGCGGCAAATAGGTCATGAGCATGTCAAAAAGAGAGGTTTCCATGTCGAGGGCGTTGAATTGTAGTAAAAAGGTGGGTTCCTTGAAGAAGTGAATGGAGTTGACTGTCAGCGGCGATTGTGTCTGTCCGAATCGCTTCATCATGTCATTATTTTCTTTTTTGGCAATGCATTCCGTCCAATCGTTGACGGACGAGGCATACATTGTATGAAGACCGTTCATTCCGCAGTAATGGTTGACGACCTTATCGTTCGTGGAGGATGCATCCTCACAGGGCACACATCGTTTCTCGCCCGTGATCTTATCATTAAAATAAATCAAACCTCTCAAATCCTGCGCCCCCCTCCTATCGACGTTGTTGGTCAAACATACATTTTCGAAGATATGCAATCCTCCAATTTTCTCATTGAGAAGCACCGGCCCCTTGGAATGAAGTTTCTTCATAACGGAGGGCGAATCGTAGAATAAAACTTTGTTGAATTCATGCACGTGAGCTTCCTTGGGAACGCCCACTACTTCCATGTGATCCTCGCCGTAGGTAATGGAAGACTCGGAATTATCTTTGGGCTGGACCTGCTGCACCGGCGACGACACCGGCAATGCATCTTCTGCGACGTCGCCGCTCGAAAGGAGGTAAGTCAGGAACATCGCCGAAACGACGAGCAAGCTGATGCTTTTGCGGGTGGCGAACAGAGACCGGAACGAGGAGGAGCGCATCCCACGTACGGCGCTGTTCCACCACGAGTCTTCGGAGATATCGTCGAATTCCATCATTTGCAGGCCTCCCTCTTCTTCGTCACCGTCGTCAATTTGTCCCAAGTTATCGGCGAAGATTTTGCTGCTCTGCCTGACGACGGCTTCGGCCTCGAGGGGTATGCCGCTGGTCTTGCGTTTGTGCGAGCTGACGTTGAGTCTGTCGCCGGGGTCTTCGTCGGCGATGGGGATGTTGGGAGAGGGATTGACGGGACTCGCATCGTCGGAATTGGGAGGGGTGGTGCTGTTGGTTCGTCGGAGGAGGAGTGGAGGCAGACCCGGGTTGTTGCTGATTACCGTGGCGGTGGTGGTGTCGATGGATGAGATCGTGCCGTCGATGGTGGTTAGTTGGTTGCGCGAGTTGTTGCGATGCATGGCTTTGCTTTGCTGTCTTGGCGAATGGAAATGAACGCGTAATGTCTTTTGATCCAGGGGCCGACACAGAAATAATAATTGGGCAATCACAAGAATTGACTAGTCACGGAGGTGAGAATGGTTGTTTCTTGGTGCTAGTTGTTACAACGATACAATTACAACTGACCTCAACTGACGAAGGCACATTATTTTATTTAGCAATGAAAAAATGATTAAAATCGGCTTTGGAGTGTGTCCGCAGGGAAATAACATCCAATGCAATAGTCTTGATCCCGTAGAAGCACACAAGTGCGTGGAGTTGATTCTCGCTCCCTCCGTTCGCCTTCTTTCTTGTTGGTGTTGTGTGGCGGGAGGAAATAATGATAATGATTCCATTCGATCCGATTGGAATGTCCTTGGCTTTTTTGGTGATATTATGGAATGCTAAGCAATCGTTCTTTCGTCGTCGCAAGACATAACCCCTTCCAATGTTGGCAAGAAATGACGGGAAATAAAGAGGGCGATTTCGCCGTGAATTTTTTAGAACAAGAGCTTATAGTCGAACTTAGTGGGTCTTCCCTCCAATTTGTCCAGCCGTCCACCAAAAAATATTGCAGTGAATAATGATTGGTTGGAGTGACACATTTTATTAGGCCATTCACATTGCAAAATATTCTGACACATTTAATTACGTGGCGCATCTTTCCCAACATTCAACGTAGGATTTAATAACTGTAAACATGGGACCGAGAAAAAGCTGCATTTTTTTCTTGCTTCCGTCAGCCCCTCTCCCACCGCTGTTGTTACAGCCATGTCCGTCAGCCCACGCCGGGACAGTTGTTGTAAACGCCTAGAAGATATAGATCAAGGCCAACCGTCCAGGATCAGGCCAACAAATCCTGCCTCTCAAAAGCTAGAGAGATCCTGCTCAAATCTAGACAACCCTGCCTCGTTCTAGAGAGATTTACTCGTCGAAGCAGGTCCACGCCAGCCAAATAAGCATAGAATGACAACATTTTACATCGCGGCAATAATTATTTTTCTCCTCGCAATCCTCTCCATCGCCCTCCTGCCATGCATCTTGATCCTCCTCCGAGTCTCATTTCCCTCCATACTAACTCATCCGTGGGAACTATCACCAAAAGAATCGCCGCAACGCAAACGCGATAAGGAATCGGTCGTTGTTTTCGCAGGATCGTTTAATCCGCCTCACTGGGGCCATTTGGTGATGATTTGTTATTTGGCGGAACGGTGAGACCGGATGGTGACGTTGAATCATGATGTTTCATGAAGTGACATGTCCCTCCTAACATCCCGACGTAACTGTCAGATATGGATCAGTAATCTGCTGTATAGGCGTGAATCCATCGAAACGATACGATGTTACTCCCAACGAGAGAGCGGAAATACTCGAGGCGATGATTTCATCCAAGTCCTCGTTGAATAATGTACGAGTCGAGGGTGAGTTCCTCGCCGACGACGTGTTTTAAGAATCATTACATATGAATTTCACGAGTCGAACAAACTACCTCTCTGCCAAGTGGTCTCGGGGTACATCTGGCGCTATGCGCGCACCCAAAAGGCTCGTCTTTTCTATAGAGGAATACGGACCTGGTCCGAAGACGGTGCTGACGAACTGAAACTATTGATTCAAAACACATATGGACCATTATTGCTCGGTAGAATCTGGCCAATCAATACTGTGTTTTTGGAGGGTGACCCCAGATATAGGTCTGTTAGTTCGACTGTGGTGAGGGAGCTTTGTGGGAGAATAAAAGAGAATGATGGGAATGATGACTCAGAGTTAGACAAGAGCTTGGAAGAGCTTAAACGATTGGTACCTGAGACAGTGGTTGGACGGATTGTGGAAGTTTATGGAAAAACAGTTCATTTAAACGGCGGCTGATACCACTTTGAACTCACATAAGCATGAGATAAAAGATTCTGCACAGATTTTTGGTGGTGCGGGGTTACCAATCATTCTTCTATTTCTTGTAGAGGGCAGGAACAAGAAATGATGGGCTATTGTTTGATAGAGTTCTGTGTGAACGAAAAAAGCTGTTTTTTGTGCTATCTTGAGGAGATTTCTCCGGAGGCATTGTACGAAACGCAACAAGCAAATAGTGTACGATCAGTGGAACCAGATTCACATCTTGGATTAATTGGAAGACAAGTGTTGCTTGACAGACAACATTCCAGTAAAACCATGCCATGGAAATGTTCCATAATTGTTCAAGGTGTATTTTTTATTCAAACTACACCTAGAGATGATGTTACCTGATCATGACGAATTGTTGACAAATGATGCTAGCCCTTGTCGTGATTAATGACAAGATAAAACAAAGACTCTTGACCAAATATCCTCAGATCTAGTGTTGATGCGAGGACACTTTCCTCAAAAATCATATGACTCATTTTGATACCATGGATTAACTTAGTGGCATCGGATATCTATTCGTGGATCCATTGATTGTATACTTGTCAGTAAACAGCAAAAGGAGGCATTATTTCTCCATCGTAATGGTGATCAAGAACTCTCCCCAAAAAGTCAATGCGCATAACATAGACATTTTGTGGGGGTGAGTGCAGATGGATGTCATGGGGTGGGAGATCACAAGTGGATGATAAAACACAAAGGTCATTACCACATCTACAGGATTTTTTTCCCATGGCTGAGCCCACTGGGCAACTACCATAAACATCGGTGAGATGTCCACATCATTGATCTAGCCACACTTTACAAAATCTCACCTATTTTTTGAACATTTTTGTTTATGAGCCCTTAACCCCCACTTTTCCACCTAAATGCAATGGGAATACATTTGCCATTGCATGGCCAATTTGCCCATATGCTGGGATCCTCATGAGTCCCATTGGTTGAATAGTTGTGGTTAATCATTGCTCGACTCACTACACATCACCTCACATCACCTGATATATTATTGGCTGGTTTAGGTATTGTGCAGAATCGTTTTGTTTATTTCTTCTTCATGACAGAAACGATTTTTCCATCTCTCCCACTACTGGGATGGGTTGTTCCAATAGTCAGAATCATTGCAACTGACAACGGATGCACATGCGGTGTGCACCGCCTTGGTTACAAAACTCACTATTATGGTGTATTGTTAAGTCTATAGAGAACTGTGACACTGTATGAACTTGCATCTAATTTTGTTCTCTGTGAAAGCAATGATGGACGTCGGGTGGGCTTCACACTGAGGGAGAAATCAATTGGTGCACATAGCAAAATGTTAGACGGAGTTGTGGTGAGACAATTTGAGGTGTCACACCTGAACACCTCAACTCCAACTGACATGCACTTTACTACAGAAACCACAGATGCACACATTCTAAAATCATTGAGGAGGAAGAAATAACAATTGTGCTGTCTAAAAGTAATTTAAGATTGACAGATATAATAAAAAATAAAACAACAACTTATCTAAATTGAACATATCATTACAATTAATCAATTTCTCATGTGCAATCCAATGTAAATTAGCATCTGTGTTCAATAGTTGAGAACAAGGACAAAGAAAGAATGAGGAGGGAAAGAAATAGGTTTCCATTTCTTGTACAGTACATCCAATTGCATTGGGAAATGTTGGAGGACTTGACTATCAAAACAGCGTGACAATAGCCGATTCTCTACTCTACAGTAGTCTTCTAAGGTAGTCTTGAAGATACCTTGAATTTTTCAGAACAAGCTGGTGTCGTAAGCCGTTTTGTAGTTAAAAATATTTTAATGAGGAAGTCTAAGTAATCAAGTTACTTGTATTGTGGAATGAAAATTATGAGTTTAATTTTAATTGTAGAAGTGA